>JBCAUI010501339.1:0-12080 GCA_038406195.1 Haplosyllis anthogorgicola | reverse complement strand
GACGCCCCTCCCCCCCCCCCCAACGGGCCGGGCACCCCCCCCCCCACAACGGGAAATCCTGGATCCGCCCCTGATTGACATTGCCTACTTGACATCGCTCGGCCGCGCAAAGATTTTATCGCTGTCTGCCGCGGTCTTCACCACTCAACACACGACAAAAACTCGCATCCCACCGAACTAGATTAATTTCAATTTGTCACCCCGGCTTAAATAAACTTCCTCTTTTGTTCTGGTGGAACTTTGGTTATTGTCTTTAGTTGTTGTTTGCTTGATACCGTGGTGTTTTATGAGGTGGTCTCTTTCGAGGAAGGTCAAACGAACTAATCAATTAGGTGCTGAAGTCAAGTGTGAAGGCATCGATTCTAATAAACTGTGTCCGACTTCGGGGTTGAAACGCGTTGAAATTAGGAAATTGTGTTTCATATAATAAAGAATCTATGGCGCTAAAAGTGTATGCAATTTACCTCCGCTCCTTAACATAATCAAATTGAGGCACCACATCAAATTGGGGTGTGCCGCCATCTTAGATGAACCAGAAGTTTGCTTTTTAGGCTGAAGACCACATGGTCTTTGCGAATTGCATTCGAAAGACAATAATGACAATACAGTAACGTAATGGCCAGGGTATCTGTAACGTAACGTAACGTAACGTACGTACGCTACGTAACGTAATCTCTGTGACTGTGCTTCACAAGTTGATATTAATCGCATTTTATTGTGGTACGGGCACCAAACGATGGAACTCATGTGCTCTCAATCGCCTACTGAACGTTACTGTTCAACTATTGACACTCAGTGCCTTAATCTAGTAGAATATTGTCGCTACTTGACTTTTAAATCATTTGTCGAGAGGAGAATACCCCATCAGTCAGTCCAATATCAACAATTAAGAATGAACAGTTTCAGTTCAAACTCTTATTTCACTTTCAGTTCGCACCATGTTTGGAAATAATGATTGTTTTGTTTTGTTTTTATTTTATTTTATTGCAAATGTTCTATAACGTTTTGCCTTTTTTTCTACCATTAAAGGACCAGAAATCAAGTAGGCAGATTCTATTGTTCTTAAACTAATCTATTGTTTTCTTACGGAACTTTGCGTTTTATTTGTTTGTTTATTTTATTATGTCGGGGCCAATGACCCGTTTCAGCCCTGACTGTATTATGTGGGAGGGAAACTAGGTCCTTAATTCCTAACGTCATGACGTTACGTTGCCACTTCAACATTCATAAAGCCTTGCAATGATGTATCATCATTTCAATATGCTCTTAAAGGACCACACACACATAACTAACACATCTCTAACTAAAATCCCCTGAAATTTCCTCTTCAACACCATTACACATAAATAAAATATTCCATTCTTTAAAATGAAATGAACACCTGCAGGATTTAGCAGCTGCGTGTAAAAACGTCTTTTCCATGCTTCCACATTATATTCTCTGAGCAGAATTAATTTACAAGTCGAACTAATCCGATAAAAACATTGTTTTGATAAGAGATAAGTGAACCACAGTTGAGAGACTCGCTGAAAGGCACTGAGCTGCGAGACTATTGTAGTTTTGACATTGTGCGAAGGAAGGAAAGGTCTTTTTATTAACAACCGGAAATGGCCACCTACATGCAACAAGATTTTACTGATTTATTTATGGAGTTTCATCTTTATGAAAAAAATAAGAATTATTGTTAAACATTGGAGGCATCCAAACTGCAAGTAGAAAAAAAGGTACAAACCATGGAACGGTATCTTCTTTAGACCATATCTACTTACTGAATACTGTTCTTCTTTCGTTTTCAGTTGTGGTGAAAGTTTCGGTTATTTGCCTTTGACCAGTCTAAATTAGCTTGGTAACTGGGTCATTATTTTTGTTTCTGAATGAGTATAGAGTCCATTCGAACGGAACCAATTTCAATGTCAAACCCGCCTTTAAACGATTCAGTGTCGAATACATTTATTTTTTATTTTGTTTTGAAAAGAACTTTTACCTTTTTACAGTCTACATTTTCTTTGCGTCTCTCGAATCGCTGAGCAAAAAATAGTTTTAGAAACTTGGCTTGTTGAAGTAAATATTTTTGTTTCTAAATTTATTATCATTCTGTTGAAAGTATCTGTAAAATCTGCGCAATGATGTGAATAAATTATGAAAACAAGCCTTATTTGTCAGAAACAAGTTTTATTGAGTATTATCTTGTTGTGGTATGTTTTTTATCCAGCGGAATAATAATATTTTGTCAGCCACGGTTAAGGTAGCTCACCACTGATTTGCTAGATTCTAAAGTTAAAGGATCAAATTTTATGTTTGCGTCGAATAAAACTTGATTTTGTTGGCAATTGCGTTGATTAAATTTATTACTAAAACAAGACAACTATATGGACGAAAATTGATCGAAATGACCTAAGAAACGTAAGCTCGCGCTTACCCTACAGACAATTCATTTTGCCTGATGAAATACAATGCGTCCTACTTAACTCTAGAACCTCCAGGAGAAATCAAAAACTTCGACATAAGCAGCATTTTGAGTTATCCAGTCAAATTTGAACATAAATTCAGCAAATGAGAAATTTCAAAAAGTTTGTGTCAGGCCAAAGTAAGAATTTTATAACACTTCATTTTCAAACAGCATAAAACAAAATACTGGACATTTGAAATCTCAATTCTTCGAGGGACAGGACAAGGCTTTTACGTCACAACTCAGACTAAGAATGCTCGTTGCTACACAGTTAACAACTTTGTTTTGTTAAATTTTTCATATAATATTCGAAATAAGATGTCCGAGAGGAAACCTGTATTAATTTTACTAGATGGAACCCGTCCGTTGGACGGGAGTACTAAGAGAGACAGAATATATGCACTTTCTGAATGTAGCAGATTGTGTGTGTTTGTGGAGCAAATGGGTGAACTGCACTGTCAGGATGTGGTAGATGAGCTCTGAGGATGGCTCTGGCAAGGCATCATGGGATTGTAGCTCATTAACATAATTTATGTCTGGCAACACCCCATTGGCTGTTAGAACGTGACACTTTAGCCTCTTAAATTTGTTATAGTATGATTTTTTACACAGCTGTTGCAGTACACGGAATTTGTATCAGTTTTGAAACGTCTAGAACAAAAGAGAGGACATAAGAATTTCACACTGTGCTTTTGATGCACCACTGTTCCCAAACTGATATGATTTCTGTGTACTGCAGGACATTAGAGGTTTTTCCCAATTAGTGCTAAATTTAATAAGCCAATCTTGTTGCATTAGAAACATTTGATGCACTTGGCAGACTGGGACCCTATTGCCTATTGGCTGAGGTTCCAACAAAGCTTTTATTATTTATTAAGTTTATCTTGCTTTAGAATAATAGCTTGGTGTATTTAAGAATATTTAGGCTTAAAACTGGTGTATTGAACTATTACAATGTCAATAGTTTCTTGCACTATTTTTGGTATTGTGTACAATTTTTAGGATCATACCAATTTAAGGCATTTACCACTTTTGGTAATTTTTGCAAAACACCAGTTTTTAGCCTAAATAATTTCAAAAGTATATTTGTCCAGAAATCTAAGATAAAGTGAACAAGGATAAGGGTAAAACTAACTCATGCCATAGCAATAAGCAAATGGGTCTCAATTTGCTAATGCAACAAAAATTGGCATACCCAACAGATTTTGCAACATAAATCTGTCACAAATTCATAAAAAAATATTCACTACATAAGTGTTTACTAAATTAGGTAGTTGACTAGATTTAGTAGTTTTACTATGTTTAGTAAAAGACTAAATTCAGTAATTTACCTATCAGTAGTAAGTGAACTGATACAGTTGATACTAATGCTAATAGCCTGTCTATTTAGCCTAATTAGCCTAATAAGGCTAATTAGGTAGACTTACACAGGTTAAGCATGAATTTGGAAAAACCTCCAATGTCGGGTTTGGTCACTGCGAGAGAAATAAAGGCACCATTTACAAATCTGATTAATTTAGAAATAATTAAATCCAATGTTGTGTCTAAATAACAGTCAAATGTATATTGTATAATTGTTATATACCTTTCAAACTTTATGTCAAAATGGACGTGAACATGAATATTGTATTGTATTGAAACCATTAGCGCTTTTTCATAAACTTTAGTGCACCGTCCATAACGCAACACTTTAATCCAATTCCAAGAAATTAGTGTGCTAAGAGTAGCATTATGTGCAGTTATTCCCTAATAACTGCACATAAACCTTAACGCCACCTTAACAGGTGGCAGTAATTCATGTTGTTGCGTTATGGATGACCGTTAAAATTTATGAAAAGATGCTGAAAGTTGCAAAGTATACAGCAGAATGTAGATAAGCACGCTGAAGTGCGTGGGACGGGCGGACCAGACGTCACGATGTGATGTAACAACAACTCATCTACCTAATGGAACCATCACATAACAAGCGATAATATCTACGCCTCCATTTTTAAATTTTGTCACGAAACTTCTAAATTAAAGATATTCAAAAAGACATATATCCAAAATGAGTCAATAAAAGGGATCAGAACTTTAACAGTATCTTACTGGAGCTCCCTTATTTTCCCTTATGTACACAATTGATATAAATTCTGTGTCACGCCGCATCAGCTTGGAATTCTATTGTTCTCCAGCTCTTGAAATTGATATCATTTTGTAAAATGTACAGAACAAAAGAATCGCATTCTGTACTTTTGATTTGCTATGATAGAAATTTCATCCTGAAAAATATTTGCAAAGTATTGGAAATTTCAGGAGATAAATAAAATAAAACTGCACAGGACAAACATATCTAAGTATCTCTCCATTAGAATGGAGAACTGTAAAAAAGCTGTTGACTGCTGAGGACAATGACGGATGAAAAGCCTTATGTAAGACGAGCTTTACACATATACATATAGAAGCGGCATCTTTAAGATATAATACGTCTGGAGGGGAGTGTCGGGTTTAACGACTCGTTACATATAGTGATGTCTGGTCGGGATGGAGGATGTCACGTCGCCTAGCACGAAGGTTTCAGCTTGACGTCCGGTCAGAGCGACGATTCCCGCTAATTAAATGTCATCTTTTGTGATGATTATTATAAGTTTGCCCCAACTTAAACTTTTATCCGATATTTTATCCGGTGTTTACGTAACAATGTTTTAGTGAGCCTATTTAAGGGATAACAAGTTAACATTATTGTTTAAAAATTACAAGTATTGAAATATAATCGCTCAAAATTAAGAGACATAATGGCTGGAAACTTGTCTACTTTAAGGTTCTACTGTCTACTGAACCAGTCAAGCTCAAGTACAACAGCAGGTGAAATTCCAATCATTTTAGAACAATAGCGCATCAAAAGCACAGCGTGAAGCAAACAAACCAGGAAGAAGCATTTGGATACAAACGTGACAAGTCAATAACACTAAACGAAATTCTATTGTTAATTTTTTTCCATTTTTCCAATAAATAAAGTAAATTAAGAAGCCAGTTCCTGAAATGGATTTCGTTTTGTGTTAATGCAATTCCAAGCTGTGTCTTTGACTCAGACAAAAGCGCCTATTGTTCTCAAAATGAAGAGCCTCAACCAGACATTTCATCCTTTGTGATATATATACAGTAAACTATTCCTACCTATTGCGCCTTATTTTTACAAGGACATTGATGACGTTATTGTTCATGGCCTCTTGTTTGATCGACACAAAAACGTATAGTCTACATGCAGCAGGACCCGTAGACACTACACAGCCCGAGACACGGCTCAGACTCATCATCCTGATGTGTTGACAGAACGTCACGGGAGAAATAAATACAAAGATCCATAGGAACTTCAAATAGTCCCTTGTTACTTTCATGTATCAAAGTCATGAACTATGAGGTCACTTTTACACTAGGGGGTAAAATTGGCACCAGAGGACGAAATCAGTTTTAGAACAATGGCACGTCGAAAACTCAGCATGGAATACTTTTGTTCTCTCGTTTGTTCTGTGTGTTTCCAAATTGATACAAATTTAAGGAGCTGTAGCATATAAATATTGTGTTGACAATTCCACCAAGAATCCAAGTTGGCCCTGTGTCATCAACATGAAGGTTATGGCTCATACCAAGGTTGGGTGAGTTCTGGTAAGAGCTGCAAACGTCATTGTAAACAGCTTTTAACTTTAACATTAAAACTGAATGCAATGCCCCACTAAAACAGTCGTATTCTGAAACATTCACTTTCCTATTTGTTTTAGACTGGTGCCTGTGTATTGCAGTGAATACATCAGTGCTGCAGACACTGGATTGTGTCCATGTTTTAATTTAGGGAAGTCAGGACGTAACTGTCGTTGTGGATGAAAATCTTGTTCACTACATGGATCTGGAACAGGCGTGGCACCAAGTGAATTGTGCAAACAACTGAAATTCATCTTCGGAGCAAACAACAGAACGGGACAACTTGCCGAACGTCTTTGCTTCTGCGTGACAGTGTTTGCGTAATTCTATGGGTTTGTATTTCTTGTATAAATTCCCTGCGTCACAATGGTTAAATTGTTCTATTCATGAGGATACAAAATCGAAATTTGCAAAGGAATTGTGTCTGTCTCTGTAGAACATCTTTACTTCTGTGTGATAGTGTCTCTGTACTTTAAATAATTAATTAATTAAACTAATTACTTATTAATTGAGTAATTAGGTGGAATCTTCACACGGATCTTCAAGAACTGCTTCAGAAAAACCTCCCAGCTACTAGCGAGATCAAGCAACAAATTCGCTGCTGATGTGGAATCTGGTGATTTCAGTTGTCGTATTTTCTTTACTTAACAGTACCAGTCAAATAAACAAGAAACTACCACACGGTTAGAGAGGTCAAGCAACATGCACATTCAGATCATGTAAATCAGTTTTGAAACAACAGAATTTCATGATTTTATTGCCTTTTTTGCCGCTGTGTTAAATTCATTTATTTTCAAACATTTAACATTTTTAGGTACTGCATCCTCAAAGTATGTTTTTCTCTGAATAAAATGGTAATAATCTATCGCTTATTCCAGCACACAACTCGTATCAGGGCTTTAACACGGTATCTTATGGAAAACTATTTCTGTGTAGTGACCGTCAATTTTGAAACAGCCAAATTCTGCATTCTGCATTCTTGTATTTTAAAATTGTACATAACGCAACGTGAAAGCGTGATTCTTATCCTTTCTAATATGATCTCAAATAGCAGTTAGTTCTGAACAGACAAAAAGCTGTCGGCGGCGTCGAGGTTTTGTGTTACACTGGGCGTGGCGACACAAGATGTAAAGGCAAAAAGTCTGTGTGATGTACCAGTGAAATACAATATCAGGGTGGGCAAAGGTAAATTCATAATGATCAGAGTCTGTGTGATATACTAGTGGAAGACAATATCAGGGTGGGTTATAGTAAAACCATATTCATCAGAAATTGCATGTTACATCAGAACCCGACATGCTACAGAAGATACTGTTCATCACAGCCATCAAAGTGAAAATAACTATTTTAGAAGGAAAAATTTAAATGATATATCAGGGTTGGTTATGTGATGATCCAGTTTCTGTCAAACTAAAGTAATTTCACTTCCTGTGATAACTCAATGATGTCTATGGAATGGAAATAAGAATGAAGAACATACTGAGGAATTTGTATCTCATACTGACCTATCTAACAAATTTGCAATTACCATCCCCCACCATGATTTCTTCCACAGAAGTTGTTGTATGAGCTTAGCCTCCACATCAGTGAGGAAAAGCTACACATTCTTTCATCTCCAAAGTTTGGTTTATATTTTTATCAATCTTTTCGTAAAATGAGGCAGAAATGTGAGATTAATATAGCCTAAGAGACAAACTTTTCTGCAGACAGTTGTGACAGGGTCTGTGATACACGAAACAATAGCTTCCCGTCTGAGGGAACATCTGAATGTACACCTCATTAGTTTGTATCTTCTTCTTTTTGAAACTATAAACTTTCATAAGTTGCTTTTTTCCCACAAAGGGACATATCATTTCATAGGCTATTCAACATGCATTACTTCTTTTTGCAATTATGAACTGTCAAGTTTGTTCATAGAGATATATATCATTTCATAGGCAACGCAGACATGGTAATTAAGCTGGTTAGACCTTGGTTAATTATTAATGCTAGGGTCATCTGGTTAGACTCATGTTGAATTATTAATGCTGCTTGGAGGGCTAGGGTGGTCATCCATGTGAAGGACAGGCACATGAGGGCATCATTAAAATAGGGTTGTGCATTGGCTCAAACTGATGATGTTTTTCAATAGAAGATAACAGAGTACTGACTCAACCCACACAGCTAGAAATATAAAATGAACAGACAAGGGTTCAGAATAACACTTAACCTTGATCATTAAACTACACAATAGATTATACCATGGAGGTGACTAATTTTGGACTATGGTTGTGAAAAAATCAAACTGTGTAAATACAATTAATCTTTATTTGAACTATTGGGCTGAGAAAAATAAATGAAGAGAAAGGACCAAATAAATGTCCTTTTGTAAGCTATGCAGCACAAACACTGGACTAAACTTGTGGGGACAGGAGCTGTGCACAGGGACCTTCTACAATGTTGTGACAATGAAATGCTTTCATGCTACTTAATGGCTGTTCAGTACCAATTTCCTGCAGATGAATGCAGATTGAATGATTCCATGCTTCACAGCTATCTGCTGAACATGAGAGGCATTTCTATAGCTTTACTTAACATCACATTGTGCCTTCACACAACCTGGTGATATTTGTTTCAGTTTAACATAATTTAAAGGCATTGTTGGAAAGTTAACTATTAGCAACAGTACTTAGTAAAACAGTACTTAGTTAACAATGAAATTATAAATAAAGTGTTTTTCATTTTATTGTTTGGTTTGTGTACTGCATGAACAGCAAATACATTCTTAGACAGAGTGAAATTGTGTTGACATGCTTCAGTAAGCAAACAATGACACAATACTGTTATCCTTCAGCTCCTTTTAAAATAAGATAATAAATACAATGTTACCACGTTACCACATGACGCCAGAAACGGTGTTGTCACATTATTACATCCGGGTTTAGCCTCATTCGAAAGATAAGAAGCAATTATAAATAATTGCCAACTCGTTGTTTTTTATCTCTCCCGATTTATATTTTTTTCAATGTTTCAGGCTGAACACCACATAATCTCGTCAAATTTCATTCAATAAACAAGTCTGGGATAGATTGTAAGGTGTCTCAATAAATCAAGGGATCAGTGTGAGTGCACTGAGGTCAGGGGTCCTTGACCTTCACGGTTGCGTGCGCAGTAGTAATAACGTAAATGGCTTCTTGATGGATTAAAGTTATAATCTCCGGAACAGCCCTCCGAGCGACACGGACAGTCAATTAACCGTTAGCCACAAATATCAGGATTTGTGGAAAAGCCAATTTTTGCCAAATTTCTATAAATCCAATGCTATTTTCCTGTCCCCACCAGGAATCAATTTTTCATTTTCATTTTTCAATCATATAAATTCTTCGCTCTTGTGTGAAACTAACTAAACAAGAATAACAAAACACAAGAACAGCTAGCCAGCGTGATTATGTAGTACCACACTCGCTTGTTGAGGAGCAGGCATCCTCGGACTGCCTGGGTTCGAGCCCACTGCTGCCTGTTCGAATACAAATTCGTACAGGCGGAAAAGGCAGGTGTAGCACCAGACATGACCTTTGGAATCACTGCACACATGCAAAAAAAGTACAGGCAAAAGATCCACCCTGACTTTAAAACCCAAGTGGCAAGTCACAAAGTCAGAGGTAACCAGTGGCCTCACAAATGGACCCTTGTCCGACAATTCTTTTTTTAAATAAATAAATCAGACTCGAAACAAAAAAAATCGCTTTCAGCACTCTCCGTCATGTATAACGCTGATCACCGACACGATTCTTCCTGATTGATTTGTCGCCTTATTGAACAGATATAGATTTCTCTGGCTGCAGGGGACCAATTAGTGAGAAGTCAATAAAACCCTTAATTAAAACGCTGAATTATTGATTGGTTATTGATTGATTATTATACAAAGGTGAATTTCTAAACAGGAACAATGATATACAATGTTGTTTTCTGGTCATAATTAAGTTCAAGATATTGACCTTGAACGACCTTGAAAGAGATTGACTTCATTAAAAGAAATTAACGCAATACAAAATGACGTTGTCCTGGCCATAGCGAGAAATTCACATGAAATCTGGCCCGAGTTACTGCGAAAGACGTTGAACTTTTTTATGTGACTAGGTGAAACCAAGATAGATGGCCTTGCACTAGTACACCCTCTGCTTCAAATTTATAACGGGAATTGTCGACACTGCATGCTGTGGAATAACAAAAGCACAGCATTAATCTCGATTGTTTTTAATAATGATACACCACCCCATTACAAAACGCCCAATGTATTTGTCACTCTTTAGAGATTTCGGGCTAGAAGATGCCGCCCTCTGTGCATGCTCCATGGGCCATCAATGAGGCTTCTTGATTTGCGACAGATATTTGGACGGCGCTCCTTAAAAAACAAATACATTGGGAAAAACAGCTCATCAAGAATTTCTCGCTTTGTTGTTATTGTTCCAAAACTGATATGAAATTTATGCTCTGATTCTTACCAGATACAAGAGGAAAATGATTGTCACAAAGTTTACTGTAGAAGAGAATCAGAAAGTAGAAGAGGACTCCTACAGTTATTTTAATGGCTCATTATCTCAGTCAGATCCTTATGTATCACATGCTTCTACTTAATGAGGCAAAACTTGAGAGTTTAAATGAAAACTAAACTGCTCATTAAATAACTCCTAATTACTCCCCCTCTCCTGTGTGCAATTTTTTAGGTCTTTTCATCAGTTCATAAAGACCTATTTTTGTTGCTTCTGTAACTAAATAATTTGTTGTGTAGTTCATCAAGTGTTACCAAAGATATAATCCAAACTGTAATAAATCTAAGGAAAAAAGACCAATTTTGATTTATCATTGTGGCTTGAATAATAGAACTGATGTGCAAATTTAATAACATTTCTGTTCATCTCCCAATGATACAATAACAGCCAGTAGTGAATTAAGGGGAAAAGAGGAACAATTGTGTAATCACCATCTCTTCCACCATCATTTTCATAATTCAATGTGAGCTGTCAGGCAGAACTTATTACATTTGTACAATGCTCTTAGAAACAATTGATTTTACATTTGTACTGTAAATGACAGCTCTAGTAGCTGTACAGTTCAGCGCTATGTTTCCTTTGACAGTTGATATTTCTGAGGCTTCAATTTCTGTAATTGAATACTGCTCCACTGTATTTACACTTTCTATTTGATTTAGATACCAGTGTTTTTCTGCCTTTGAGTTTCCTGTACCTGAAGTTAATGTTATAACAAGTATTTATTAAGTAAATTTTCTTGTATGTAGCATTCAATTGCTAAAACAACCTACTGATGAAACACACGGTATTCTTTCTGTGCACTGAAAATTATTGAAAGTAGTGATAAATTCATACAATGTGACATTCAAGTGTTGAAATAAAATATTAATTACCAGTTTATTCAAAACTTAGAGAGAAAGGGAATAAATAATAAACCTGCAAACTATACTGGTAACGGAATGGATGATAATATATTTCAATATATTTTATGAAATTATATTCAGTATTTGACAAATGTATCAGACATTCAAAAGATAAAATGAATTATTAATGTTTATTCTTTGAAACATATGGTGAAAGGAGTAATAAAATAAAAATATGTGTAACAACAGATAGCTACGTTAACATTCAAGAATGTCAAGAATTGTTGTCGAGACAACTTTAATGATTTTACATTTTGAGATTAAATTGACCATATTTACTGTATCTTTATAGCTGATCTTTTGTTTAATGAGAAAGTATTGTCGCAAAGTGGCTTTTTCCGTGGTATTTCTTTTAAGAAATAGATAGTAAAGGGTTAACTCCAATATTTGTATTGGAAATGTATTAGTTTATTGAATGGGATCCCGGATCATTCTATTTTCAATATAAAAAGCCTAAATCGACATAAATAATATTTCTTTTAGCCAGAGGAAACCAAATTCCCTGTTCAAAATGGTTCC
>JBCAUI010501328.1:0-13296 GCA_038406195.1 Haplosyllis anthogorgicola | reverse complement strand
CTCTGCCTTGGCAGACTGGTCTCCAAAGCCGACAATGTCATGTACACCACTGCACATACATTTTAGTTGGTCACAAGAACAACATCTGATAACATTGCCAAAATGTCAAGCAAAAGTTTTCCTTTTGCCAACTTGACACTGGTATAAATAAAACATCTACATTTAAACGCTGATGTGATAATAAGCTGTATGTGGTCTCTTCAGGCATTGGTTTAGGAGCGTAAGATAGCAGAAAAAAACAAAACAAAACAAAACCGTGAAGTGTAAGATTGTTAACACGATTTAATAACTAAGTTTAATTGACTTTATTAAATTTTATTTCAGGCTTAAAATTCGCTGCCCTTATCCCAAAATGATGACAATTCTGAGAAAGAGTCACATCCTTTCTTGCACAGACTCCAACGATTAATTCTGCAATGACATAACGACTTGAGCTGCAGTCATTCTTCCAGAAATATGTCAGCTTTAAAGCAGCATCATTGAATGATACGTGATTGACCCACTAATTAGCATGTGTTGCTTTAATTTACGAAATCTCTCCCAGGTGGCCTCTTCATGAGTAGGGCCCGATGAAACAGGTCAGGAAAACTGCTATCTAATTCTCTAACTTGATTTATTGGGGAAATTTTATACCCTTCTTATTGATTATCCTAAAAGGAGCCTCATTCCTTTACAACATTCGTCAATAGTATCATTAAGACCCATATTTAGTATAAGTTGATGAAATTGATTTGCAGTAATGTTTCTGCGGAGCATCATTTTGGATTTTTACACCCTCGATGAGATCAATGTTAATCGGTATGCCACTACATGCTCACTTGCGATCAATTGCAAACTTTTCGCATTTCATCCCAAACCGTGTCAATAATCCATTTGAATTTTGCGCTGTTATTTCCCCAGTTACATCATTGTCTCTTGTGTAACAAACTACATTGCCTTTATTTGTTATAAAGGACGATCATTCTATCAACTCCATGAACAGTAAAGTCCATGCCGTGTAATTCAATAATAAAAGCAGTGAGGAATTCTGTTGTTCGCTAACTGTTCTTGAAGTGATAATAGCAATTGACATAAAATATGCTACCTTCTTCAAAACATGAAACGTGTTTAACTTTATCTGAATTGTACAGATCATCTTAATTTCTTTACAGTAAATGCAAATCAATTTATTTGTTAATTGAATATCAATAGAAAAATATATCGTCTGTTCAATTAAACTGCAAAATCAATGTATCCCATGCATTATAATGCCTGAAAGGTTATAAACCGTAATTCGGTTTCCTAAAGGAGATATAATGATCAAGTGTACTCAGACCTAATGACTCAAAGGACAATTTAAAACCAAAACAAAATTGAAATATGGCGCTATTTCTCCCATAAAATTACAACGAAATGCTGAAGTATAACATACCAATTGCAATTCTGGAACCATTGAATCAGCTTTCTATTACAAGAATATAGATTTTGCAATATCCCAAAATTACTTCTGCCTAATATCATGGAAAGTTATGTCCCAGGCTTGACTAATGTGAAAACATGTGAGCAACATTTGATAGGATAACATAATTCAGATTTTGTTTGTTAATTTTTATGAAATAAATATTCAGATAAAACAATCGCTAGATCATTATTTTTAAACTATATTGACGATTAAACTAAGTTGATGATGTAAATAATGTAAACCAAAATTTTCAAATTTCACACCCTTCTACTATAGTTATGTTGAAAATGTTTTGAATTGTTCCACTGAATTTATACAATCCCAGAAACACCTCAATGCTCACATTGAGAATGAATTGCAGGGTCTAGTGTTGTACATGATGTAGTTCGTTACATAATTTTCTGTCGAAATAATGAGAAAAGAGAACACTCCATAAACACATTGATAACGTGGACTTGTAATGTTTAGAGCTTGCTTAAAAATAAACAATGCAAACGAATCCTACATTCCCATTTAATCTAAAATGCCGCCCTTTACTCCAAGGCTGCCCTTTTCAGTTCTATTGTTCCCAGCCTTTGAAAAGAGCACCTAATGTTTATGCAAATGCTCACGCGTAATGCACAAGGGTAATTTTCATTTCACCCTGGTTATTATACAGCTTTTACATGACGAACGGCAATTTTTGTAATGGACTGTACCAGGTCAATAAGTAAATGGATCTAATTTAAAGGAGTAATTGCACTCATTGAATGCGCACAAAAGTACGGACTAGCGTTGTCGGTCTCCATTCATAACGACTAATCCATTATGTTTTTGAACGCACCTCTTGGGATCAGAACACAATAGCGATAGTTTGGGGTGATCAGTATATGGTGCTTTCTATCCAGAAATAACTTTTTCGAGCTGAAACACCAATTAATTGTATCTTTTTCCTGCAGTAAATCATAAAAGTCAAATAACTTAAATGTAATAACATAATATAATTTTTTGTACATTTGCAAACTTCTGCAGCGTTAAGGATCCAAGAAACATTGGATAACATTGGCACATTTTGAATCCCCATACGTTTTTCAATAAATGCAAGCACAGCGTCATTTTAAGTGCGTTCACATCATGTAGTTTTACAATACAATAAAGAAACCACAAATTCCAGATAGGAACTGTATAAGGAAGAGAAGCCTGAAGTTCACAATGTTTTGAATAGGGCTTCCACGGGGAACAATTTTCTCTCCCCGATCCCCGAGTTGCATTACCCGACCCGGTCCCCGATACCTGACCAATCTACGCTACTTGCAATATCAATCTATGTCATTTGTGCAGATGTTATTTTTCAGATAATACATTTTACCATCTAAAATTGTTTGAGGTGTGCAAGGATTGCTTATATAGATGCAGAATATTAATACATTTTCCCAACTATGTTCTGGAAAATCACTTCTTTTACGATTTAATTGATAAATAATTGATAAATGTGAAAGATTCGTAAAGAAATGAACGGGCAACGGGGGCTACATTTTGACCCCCGTTTCAACTCAATTCCCCGACCCAACCCGATCCCGGTCCCCGTTGGAAGCCCTAGTTTTGAAAAGTCAACCCTCTGGGATCTAACCATTCCTAATTTATTGCAGTTTTTAAAACAATTAACCACAAGGATCTACAGTTGCCACTGCAACATACAATTCCACTCTCACCTTATCTAATATTGTTTTTGTACATAGTTGTGCCTTTCCAGACCAGTTGCTTCTTTCATGTTAAATAAGGCACTCCATTTTTTCAGTTTATCCAAATATGAAAGCAATTACTTTTCCCTGTTGAGATGTTGGCTTAATAAATGGATGTTTCTTTCTATTCGGAAAATTACATTTGTGGTGAGGAAAGGTACAATGTAAGAGTTTGTAACAGCAGAAATGTAAGACGATGATATAATATAGTAGCGTCTTGGTTTCGACAATCACAATCACTAAGTCACGATTTGGTTTTCAGTAGTTGGAAACAATATTTTTGTTGGACCAGGGTCCATTTGTGGGGCCACTGATTACCCCTTTCTTTGGAATTCTTGTAACCTTCCCTTACCTTTTAAAGCCAGGTTGGATCTCTCCCCGCACTCTTTCTTGAACAAATAATTTGGATAATGCAATCTTGAGTAGTTTGTGTTATGTATTGCTACCCTGTAGGTAAGGTAAACTAGCTAGAAGAGAAGCACTGAATTTATGCAGCACTGAGTTTTGGTATGCACGTCTACTCCAAAACCCCTATTCACTTTTTTAATCATATAAAATCAAGATTCAAACATGTGCATTAATGAACAGACAAAACACGGCTCTTTTGTTTACATAATTTTAATTTCAACCATTCGTATTCCTGAACTTAAATGAAAGTGGTGTTTAAAGAAAATGTATTCTAGTAAATTTACTGTAGTGAAGCATAAAATTCACACACGAAAAAACAATTCAGTCTTCAGACACTTATATTTCTAAAACTAAAATGCCCTGTTGCAGAATGAAATACTATAAATACTACTCCAGTTAACACGCTACCAGGAATTCAAAAGTTGAGATCCTATGAATCCCCATGGGAAAATCTCTCAGTTACCACAATAGGGATTGTCAGCTTCCAGAAATAAGGTATTGACAACTGTCATAATGCATGTCTAGATGATATTGCCCCAGGCCTATTTTGGCATAGAAAACCTTACAAAAAGTATGGGGCACAATACATGAAATGCAGAAAATAGGCCTTGCGCACCATTAAGGGAATTACTAGTCATTTTTCCTTTGTATTCCCACCCAAGTGTATGCATGCACATGAGCCGAGCATTGATTTGCTTTTCCTATTGTTGCTGACCAAAAAGGAAACAATTATATCCATATTCCTAATGGATCATATTTTAAGTCCAGTCTTTTCACACTTGACCAGTGTGTTTGTAGACAGCTGAAGTAATTTTGGTTGCATGCACTCTCTTTCCACGCAGCATGTTTAGGTTTATAAGCAGAAAAAGAACATTTTACACCATTTTACACTACTGAGAAAAAAACACTGGTGGCAGTTCAAAGACATGCACAAGGTTTAAACCTAATGACAATATAAGTAAGTATCACATCTCTGTCATAACGAAACATGTAAGTTCTCCAGTATTGGCCACATTTGATACAGGTATAACTAATTGCGAGAGATATGAATAGGATTTCTGGAATGCAACTTGTATGTTTAGCAGATAAATCGCTCCCCGTATGTCGAATGTACCTCGTAAGTCCAAATAGAAATGTCAAACATAATCTGATAGTTTACTGAATGTTTTGTTTGTGGTGTCAAAACTTTTATCCATTCGTATGTGTGACATTAACTTTAACATTTATACTTCAAACACAGAGGGTAAAGTTATTCTTCATTTACAAAATCTCTTACATACTCACAATATAAAATAGTGTTTCTATTGTTTTTTGTACTTTTGCGTCAACTGATAATGCTCTTTGAGAGATGCTTATTGCTTTCATTGGTGTTAAATTTTTTTTTTTAAACCATTGTATTTGCAATGGCGTGTCAAGGTATGCAATGAAGTGAATGCTAATCATTCTGGTGCACAGGTTCCATCAAAACACGGTATTATTTAACGGACATTAATACATTTTGTAGCTGAATATCTGTTGATAAGGCAAAACTTTCATGCTTGATAACAATTACACATTTGATTTATGGTTGCCTATCTGTACACAGCCCATTATCATTTATGGCCCACACTTCCATTCAGAATTTATTATTTATGGCATTCGATGTTTAATCTAGTTGAATTACAGATGAATACCCAATGGAAACAGTGTTTTTAGTGGGATAAGTAAAATAAGTAACCTTTCTGTCGTGCATTATTTAATCAATGATGTACACTAAGTAAAATGATCTTTCTATTGCATGACATATGTACATATCTACAATGGTGGATGACCACTTGACTCAGTGAGTGGATAGGGTACGTGGAGATTGCTTTATGCATCAACCATCCATGATAAGCACAGACCAAGGGGTAAAGTTGGAACCAGCCCTATTTGGGAGGACAGGAGAGTGTTTTACCCAATGGGTGATGTTTAGTTGCCACCTAATCTCATCACCACGAGGTGATGGCTTTTCCAAGGGATAGCTCACACCAAGAATGAGTGAGTTCTTAGTAGAGTTCCTGGCTGGGAAGTCAAAGTGTACACCGCATTTTGATATACAACTACATAAAAACAGCAGTAAGAACATGCTAACTTTAAAGACACACTGCACAAAGTGACAATGTCAAAGGAAGTAACTTCATATGTCGACGATTACCAAATTATTAATTAACAAAATTTTGTCTGTAGTACAATGCATAAACTGCAATAACACATGCCAATACATGATCCATCAGCAAAACATTTTGATACGAGTCTTTAAATAGACATAATCCCTAGGGGATAGTGACACCTTCTGATTTCTCTAGATGATTTTACCTCATTGCACTCAGGTATCACAGTTTGTTGTACTGTGCAATGATGCATGCAGAAAATAACAGCAAAACCATGAAGTCATGGATCAATGCTCTGACCTGATTAAAGAATCAGTTTATGACCATGGCACATCATAACATAAGACAATAGGCAGTCAATCAATACAACAATAAGGATCCAACTGTATTCATGTTGTGTAGTCATAGATTGACTCTTTCAGTCAGGTCAGAGCACTGGTTCATGATTTCATAGTTTTGGTGTTATTGTCTACATGCATTCATGCATTACACAGCATAACAAATTAGCCTTACATCAGTTGGGAAGTCTGTGAACTAATCCCCTTAAGTCAAAATATTCTAATTAAAGGACGTATCCTTATGAACATTGTGTAATTTTGCTATTGCAACAGTAAGAATAGATACAATTTAAGCCTAATGGCAATAGGCACATTAACACTGTTTTTAACTGACACCATACACATAGTCCATATTGGAAACTTACATGAAGTAGCTCTGTATGTCTGAACACCACATATCTGAACAAATGGAGACATTAGCTGTAAAATGGTAATAAAACACCCATTTCAGTTCTGTTGACATTTGTCATTATCTTATCATAATAAATATCAATGCAATTTGTCTACAATTATCTTCTAACATATTGATACTGTGTGCTGCTTTTGATCCTTGATTAATCTTATTCATGTTTGAATCCTAGTTTCCTATGTTTAGACAACTTATTTTCTAGAGTAATGATTTTGCATTATTTTGAAATGCGCTTCAATAATAATGTATATCAATGAAAAAGTCTATCCATTCTATTCTCAACTAATATACATATGTACCTTATGATGTTTGCAACAACTGAGGAAACAAGTGCACCAGCCCAACAAATTCGCATTGCTAACTGAAATAAGTACTCATAATTAATAATCATTTATAACGACCACAACATTTAAAAATTGTGTATGTTGAACTGAAAATGTTGACCGCAGTCAGCTTTTTTATCTGTAAAACATGAAACATGTAAAATGTAGTGTAAGAGACAAAAAGATATTCAGCCAGGAGCACCATGGATGTGTTCTTTGCGAGTTGCTTAACAAACACTGACAGAGCCATAAATTTGCACTGCATCCCACGTCCACATGGATTTGAATATATCCAATAAGGTTACACTTGCGTAAATTCTTTGTCCTCTTTTATCAATCACTTACGGCGGTGATATACATACGCTGGAAAGCAGTGATCCAAAGGGAACTAAGCAACTCTATTCAATTAATAAAGTGAAGCAATTTATTAACAGGATGTAAAACAATTGTACTAATGGAATTTCAGGTCACTGAGAAAAATCCAATTCTTGGGACTTTTCACCGAATGGTGTAACCCAGGAAAACATTGCAGAAATCAGTTTGGTTAAATTCTAACCCCTCAAGCTAAATATTTAAAAAGCCCAAAAAGGCAATTATGTGGGCTGAGCGACATGCAAACATAGGCATTTGTAGTAAAATAAGCAAATTACTTAATTAGGCTAAATAGCCTAACAAAAGCAGGAATAGTAGAAACTTCAGACTATGCTATTGACCTGAAGGAAAACACTCTCTGATGCAGTTTTACATTTAAAGACTTAAAAAGGTTTATGATTTGTGGTTAAGTTTAATAGTCCAAAGACTAATCTATGAGTGTTACATAGATCTGCTACACAAATTTACAATTTGACCCAAATACAGTATTCTTCCTTACATTTACCACGGTTTAAAGATAAAGAAATAATAATTTTAACGTTACTCACATGAATAGACAACTCTTCTTTTATTACTTCTGTGGACACAAATGCAACCTGAAAGAAGCATAAAGCCGTGTTCTTTATCACAATTATACAACGAACATTACTTGTGTAAAACATTTATTCCACGTAAATTTTTTTTTGTTTTTGTTTCATATCCTTTTATTCTCATTTTCTTTACAGGCGTGTACAACAACATTTGTAAGAATTAGACAAATACATGCAGCAGTTTGCGCGGAGAAGGGACAAAGGATCTTACTCTTTATAGTTCTACCTCAGGCTGCGGTTCTGGATATTCTAGATTATCATTCCATTTTTTTTTATATCTACTAATCTGATATCCCACGTCAAGTTCACATTGATTATGTGACGAGAAGTGACACAGTGGCGGATCCAGGGGGGCCCTGGGGGCCCGGCCCCTCCTAGCCCGCAGTTTTGGGGCCCAACTTTGGGGCCCTAGCACCTCAAAGACACTAAAATTAGACTGTAATTTATAAAAATTTTCAGCCTCACTTCACTCGGCATGACATTTTAGAACAATTTTCCAAAAAAATTTCAGCCTCACTGTGCTCAGCATCATTTTCATTACAATGTCTCAAAAAAATTTCTAGAGCAAACTTGGTGTGCGTAGAGTATTCAGTCCAAATGTTGTAGAACAAATGCAGCTTACCCCAAAAAAATACTTGGGCTCAGGTGAACAGAACTTGTACGTAAGCTGTGATAAACCAGCTTTGGGAAACAGAGATTAGAGAAGATTAGAGCCAAAGTCGTAAACAGCTTCCTTTTCTCCTTGGCACAATAACCATTGTCATAAAACCACAGCGGAATACACATGTTGTCACAGGCGTGGATCCAGGATTTGGTCAAGGGGGGGCCCAACTTGTCAAGTGCTGATGTTTGCCAGCAGAGCACAGTGAAGTTGCACGAGTACAGTGAGCATGTATTAGCATGGAATCTGGCAGTTATTTTTCACATTTAAAAGGTGCTTTTGTAGCTTGACTGTTTTAGATTTTTACATGAATGAATTGATCTTAATTCATTAGTCCCAAGTTCAATATTATATTAACATGTACATACAGATAGGGAGGGGTGAAAATTGATTTATAAAGTATATAGATCTATATGAATCCATATGTGAACATTAATAATAGAGGTTAAGAGAGAGGGTGCAATACATATATAATGGTATGTCTGTGGAAAAAAATGAATGGGAAGAGTAGTAAGGACATAGCATAAGCATAGGATATGCCAAACGAAGTGAGACTAGAAATTTTTTTGAGACATTGTAATGAAAATGATGCTGAGCACAGCGAGGCTGAAAATGTTTTGGAAAATTGTTCTAAAATGTCATGCTGAGTGAAGCGAGGCTCTCTGTTTCCTGAAGCTGGTTTATCACAGCTTACATACAAGTTCTGTTCACCTGAGCCCAAGTATTTTTTGGGGTAAGCTGCATTTGTTCTACGGCATTTGGACTGAATACTCTATGCATACCAAGTTTGCTCTAGGGATATGTATTAACAACTACTTTCGTACGTATTGATTCTTAAATGAAAGTTATGATTTCATGTACAAATAGCTTAAGGCTATATAAAGATTTTTATCAAAATAACTTTATCTTTTGTGTACACACATTTATAGAGCAATATAACATCATAAATATAGAGTGTATAATGCCAGGTTACTTTTTGCATATCAGTAAATATCATATCATTATGTGGAATATTGCCAATTATGTATTGAATTTCGTTTCAAAAATAATTGTGCACTTCCCACTGTTAAATTGATCTAAAAAGAAATAAATGAGGTAAAACTATGAAATTAACCTAAAATAAATATACCATAAGGGCATCTACTTCTTTCAGTTTTTATTTGTATTTTACTTTTTTTATCAACATTCCAGGAAGGATCGTTCGGTTGTACTATAGTTTTCGTCAAGATCTTGACCAGTCAGCCTCCTGATCAATTACTTCTTATTCGACATATGTCCAATGAAAGTAATGATGCTGCAGGACAACGCGGACATTGCGACCACCGAGTTTTACGACCATCTGTCAAATGCGACCACATATTACAGGACCAAATCTATCATTTACGTCAAAGTAAACCTGCGTTTTAAGATCACTTGTTATTTACGACCATATAAATTGGTCCAAAATGGCGGTCGTAAATGACAGGTTTCGCTGTACTTCATTTTCTTTACTTACGTCATTCCAATATTTTTTCTTTATTTTCGTTCTTAAATACATTTTACTGTCACAGTTTGGAAGTTAGTGGAATCATGAACTCAAATTGTTACATTAAAAAAATCCCATGTCATTTATATCATTTAACATCATTTTGACCCATATCTATAAACATCAATTATTAATTACCATCTCTCTAATTATTGAATTTGGCAAAGACAACATAAATCCAGACATTATCTCTAACTGTTCAGACTACAGTAATTAATAATACATTTATTCGAGTTCCCTTGACAGTTGTCATTATCCTATCACAACAAATATCTACATGTAATTTGCCTCCTACTTTCACGGAACACACTGAAGCAGAATCAATTGCAAGAATTGCCCGTCTCTGCAATAATATATATGTGTAGGTTGTATTTTTGCATGCAAAATATGTTCGTCAAGCTAGGCTCTTTAAGGAAAATAATGTTTGAATAAAATAAAATAATGCTTGAATAAAATAGCCGGCAACTGGTTTTTACAATTACGTCAACGTATAGTATAGTATAGTATAGTATAGTATAGTATAGTATAGTATAGTATAGTATAGTGTAGTGTAGTGTAGTGTAGTATAGTATAGTATAGTATAGTATAGTAAAGGAGAATGGAGTATAGTATAGTATAGTATAGTATAGTATAGTATAGTATAGTATGTGTAGTGTGGTGGTGTGGTGTGGCGGTGTGTAGTGGTATATGGTATGATGTAGTGTAAGTGTAGAGTATTGTGAATAGAAAATTTTAAATATAAACTTATATTGTCATACCACATTTTTCCTAGACAAGAACTGACAATTTATCAGCATTCAACAGCAGTTGGGTTTTATGTTTCGGACCAGATTGTAATTTTATTGATATTTAAGGACATTTGAGAAGCAAAATGGTAGGAAATGAGAGTTTGGAATAATTGTCCCCTGCGGACCTCCATGGTTATCTCATATTTTTATGCTTTCACGGTTTTTTTAAACAACAATGTCCTTGGAAGGAGTGAGATTAATTTCTGCTATCGAATAGTGTGTATCTAATGACCTGGTTCTACCAAAGGCATTTTTGTCGTCACAGCCTGTATCTTTCCAAGAATTTGGACTCCATCAAATGCGAATTCGTATCCTAGATTTCCCAGTCTAAACCGGTTCGGTTTGATCGGTAGGTTTTTTTTCTTTCGCAACTTTAAAAACACTGCCAGGGCTCAGTCTTTAAGCTCTTTTGACATTGTAGCAAGAATTGTTTGGAAGAAAACATAAAACAAAATTCTTTGATAAATAGATCTATGCAAGGGTGCGCACATTAGCACTTTTCTGTCATGCATCAAGTTAATTAAGTTGTGTTGTCTATCAGTCATTTTTCAGACAAGAGTGTCATATCTAATGAAGTAAGTGAATTACTTCTTATCTCTGGTACAAATAATTTCTATTGAACCTGACTGACTGACTTTTATAGAAAATAATACTCAATTGGTTCATTATTAAATTATGTATACTTTAGTGCTTTCTCGCATCTTTCAGCATTTTTCAGCATCACAGACGTTTTCCTTTTTCTTCAGTGAAGTTTTGTGGATAAAAAAACGGTCTAGACAAGGTGGATATTAAAAATTAGATTTATATTATAAATTAAACAATGAAAATAAAAGTGCTTCAGCAAACATTACAGTTTTAGAGTTATATTTCAAAAATGAATAAATAAAAATAAAACATTTTACATTATTTTTTCTCAAAGTAGGAAGTCAATGACTGGATTGGTTTGTACTAAAGATAGTTCAATTGAACAGTATCATGCGAGGCAGAAATCAATAGAGCAGGATCACTGTTCTTTTCAATAGCAGAGGACACATGTCACCTCGCCATCCATCAAAACCAAAACAATAATAAATAGAACTCAGTGACAGTGCTGAAAATAATACCACGCTCTCAGCATGTCTGTCATGGCCATTTCCATTTTTGTGTTATGTCAAATGCTGATGTAGTGGCAATAGGTTTTAATTAAGGTATCTCTACAAGGACATACATGTAATAACTTTCCAACACGACTGTCCTTGCTATATTTTTAAACTATTCACATATTTTACTTTAAGCTGAATATTGCAGTTTTTTTTAAAGGTTGGCGTCAGAGTTGCACTGGTAGCGTAAAATTTGTCACGATGATAATAATAAAATTAGAACATGTTTATACACATTTATATTATGGCCAGTGACCAGATATTTCATAGCACATTTTCCCACTGATTCCTTAATAAAACAACCAGTTCAAATGACTTTCCTTCCTTGTATATGGTTTCTATGCAATACGATTTAGCAATCAATTTCCAGTTTTATGCAGTGCACATGAATATGACTTTACAAAAGGTTTTATCCCGAGAAATGTTGATAAAATCAAACCGACAACGGCAGTAGCCTCGTGTCATTGTTGACCTTAATGTCGGAGGCAAATAAATCTGAAACATTATTAATATCGTAATGGTGCTTTGTGACAACCCCGAAACAATTAAATGTAATTAATTCCGACTTTTATTGCTAAATACACTAACCATAAAATGACCACTGGATAATTGTTCATGCTTTTAAATCACTTACTAAGTGTGCAATTATGATAATTTTCTAATGTATCATGTTTCACAATTGAAAACTAAAAGAAGGTTTGTTACCGTTAACTGCCTATTGTATTACTTGTGACCTGTTGTGGATATTCCTTTTGTGGATATAATTTATGACCAACGCAGAAATTTCATTTTTATAGAAGCCTGCTTCTTTGTGGATGACACACAAATCTGGGTCAAGGCATCCCAGATAAATATTGACCTCATATCAAGTTTCTTGACGCTGTTTCTTGTGAAGAAATGAGGGAGAATGTCATATCTGAAATGTCCATCTTATCTCCATGGACCAACAGTCACAGACTTGACATGCAAGGAGGTCTTTGCAAATCCCTCGTAAATACTTGTCCTGAAGAACCGGATCTTAGCTTACAAGGCAAAGAATAAATCTACGGGATAACAATTAGACCGTATGCCATTTTGGCTTCATATGTAAGACCAGCTGAATGATAATTAAGCCTTCACAAATTAATGTTTCTTTCTGTAGGCTTAACTTTTTTTACAGTGAAACGTTATTATCACGAATAATTATGTCACCCATTATTATTAGATTATGAGGATACTGAGGGCACAATCATGTTTCAACGAAAGTCTAGCTTATCAGGTTGAACCTATTTTCGCCTGTACTGGTTCAAAATAAAAACGAGAGAGGTGGAGGGGGTGGGTGTCCTGGTCACCTTTTACACAGAATTGTCTGAAATGCCCAGAGATGCATTTTCCCAGTGCGGGGTGGGGGGGGGGGAGTGGGTAGGTGGGGGGGGGAGGGGCAATGAGGGTCAATTGAACAGTACGGTG
>JBCAUI010501317.1:0-13296 GCA_038406195.1 Haplosyllis anthogorgicola | reverse complement strand
ACATTTAAAGAAACATAAAACTCCGGAGTAGTGACCTTTATACGGAGCAGGGGCCTTGATCTCTGATCAACTCGTTTATTTACTTGTTTGGATTACATTTCTCGTCACACACTGAAATCTGGATTTAAAAAAAAATTAGGTTAATACATGTTGTGCGTGGTAAGATTTTTCAACCTAACAAGTTTCGTCATAAAAAAGTTCAAATTTTATTGATATATATTTATTGATATTTGCAAACAGTTTGGCTTTTTTGGGACCAAGTTCAATTTTTATTTGTAATTTTCCGGTTATCGCACTTTGAAAATTTTGCCAGTGCAATGTAATTGAAATGATTTTTAAAAAGGCTTTATTTTAATGCAGATACATGGAAATATATTTTAGTCTAAGTTGATGTCTCAGACTGACCCTGGCTATTGCAATACAATCCATACATCATCAAAGTATTTCTTTAATGTGTTCTGTTTCCTCATTGTTTCAAGTTAATAATGCAAATAATGTTATTCAAAAGTATGCTAACAGCATCTGCTGTAGGCTATATCTTTATGGTTGAGTTGAACAAAAGAGGACTTAATTTATGCATGTAATATATAAAAATCAGAAATTCCCTCCTTATTACTTTAGATTGCACAACTAATTCAACATTTCATGACAAGTGTAGTGATATGAATTTCATAATCTTGGTTTACATTGTAATAATTACTAGAAAATCTCTGCTGGTAAGCCAAAACCTGCAGTAAATCCCGCCAGAACCCCTCTCCCAGTTCCACCCTGAACCCCACCTGTCCTGGATGTAAACAAACCCACGTGCGGCGTTAGGCTCGTGTGCCTAACACGTTAGCATCAGTTCTGGCTGTTAATAGTAAGATTTTAGTGCAACTGAATTCCAGAATAAACAAATGAAGGCCGTTGACCAATGTCAAGTCTATCGAATGAAACTTCATGACACTTCACCAAATTTGACACCTCGTGACACTTTTTAGCGGGAAAAGTCATGTGACTACATTCTGGTGGAATCTTTCTAAAATTATCATCTAAATATTGGAAATTCTTGTATTCTACTCTGATTTGCATGTATATTATCATTGAAAGTTGGGATTTAGCACTAATACAAATAATTGCAGGTATTTTGAAATTAAACCCATTGTCTATTTTTGAATGGGGACACCCCCTGGGTGGTACCCCCACCCCTACCCCTACCCACCCCCCACCCCCAACCCTAAAGTGAGATGACTATGGCTAGTTTTTCAGGTGGACGACCACATAGTCTTATCGAATTTCATTTGATAGACAATAAACTTTTATTACGTTTCCCAATCCACCTCAGGCAACTTATTCCTTTACAAAGATGGAGACAAGAGACCAGAAGGTTTTGGTGCCCACATGCACAGTGTGTCCGGACCAAGAATAGATCACCAGATAGTTTTGGAAGAGTGGAAACAATTGAGGACAGATGGTACTGTAACTGTGAGGTGGATGATGTTCAGATATTTGAAGTGGAACTGAATGCTGTTCAAGTGAAGGAGCTGTATGAATACAAGCAGAACAAGAAACATTACTACCACAGACAAATTTGACAAAATCGTAGTCATAATCTGCAACATTACACGGAATTCATATCAGAAGTTTAACAATAGCTCATCAAAAGCACAGAGTGAAATTCTTTTGTTCTCTGCTTTGTTCTCGTCATTTCAAAAATGACAAGATTTCTGTGTACTTTGCCAATCATTTTCTGTTCACGCAGAAAAAGATAATATATTATTTTCAGTAGGGTACAAAGTGTAACATACAAAGCACGATTTTGTGTCTTAAATTATGTGATGTTATGCTGAACTGCAATGGTAAAGGATACGAGTTTTCTGCCGCCTCACAATAGTGGCAGCACCTGACGGGCAATAAGTAAACGTACCGTTCTGTACAAGGCAGACAAACATATTTACCTAGATGGCATAGACGTAAATCTATAATATGGCCTTTAGCGTTAACATAAAAGACCATTTCAGCCTCTGCTGTCAATTTCTCACAATCTATAATATGGACGTCATCAGTTACCTGCCCATTGGCAGATCCAGGATTTCCCGTAGGGGAGGGGGGTTGCCCGGCCCATTGGGGGGGGGCGCCAACCCAATTTTCACCTATTTTCGCCCAAAAATCGGGAAAAACTGCATGGAAATGAAGAAAATTTTGGCCGTGGCGGGGGGACGCCTCCTGCGTCCCCCCCCTAAATCCGCCAATGTGAGCATTTAAAATAAGAGAAATTCAATCAATCTGATGTTGTCGTTAAAGTTTGGGTTTGTATTATCTATCTAAATTAGTTATGCATTCATGGTACTTATGAAACAAGTTTTAAGTATTTACTCTATTTCAGGTGACAAAAGATTATCTTTTACAGATCTTCCGATGGCGGAAAAATCGCTGATTAACGAAAAACTGATTTGCAGATAGTCTCATTGCAATTTACCTGAAGAAACAGAAAAGGAGAGGATAAATGTTCTCAAACAGGAACGAAGCAAAGTTACCATTATCCCGAGATGGCAATGTATAATTGTTCACATCTATCAAGCAATAATAGAAATGAAACTCTGATACAAGCAGCTAAAGATAGTCATGGTGAATGTCTTCATGTGATTGTTCAGTCAGGAACTGACGTGAACACAATTGATAGATTCGGCTACACAGCCTTGATATACACGGCTCAAAATGGAGACCTTGATTGTATTCAGTACCTTATTCAATCAGGAGCTGATGTGAGTATCCGCAACAATGATGGAGCCACACCTTTCATTGAGGCAGCGAAAAACGGTCACATAGAATGTGTCAGAGCCATGATACTGTCAGGAGCAGATGTGAATGAAGCAGATAGAAACGGTGATACGGCTTTGATTCATACAGCAACAAAAGGATATCCCAAATGTCTTGGGCTACTGATAGAAGCAGGAGCCCGTGTGAACCAAGCAAACAATACAGGTTGTACAGCACTGATAACAGCTGCAAGAAATTGTCACACAAACTGCATTTTATCTTTATTAAAAGCAGGGGCTGATGTTAACACAGCTGATAAATGTGATAATAATACAGCACTGTTTCATGCAACTAAGAACGGCTGCATTGAGCTTATCGAGTTACTAATTCAGGCAAGAGCTGATGTGAACGGAGCTAACTCGCATGGCTACACACCTTTGATAGTTGCATCTGAGAGTGGACACGACAAATGTGTGGAGTTGTTACTAAACTTAGGAGCTGATCCAAATGCGAAGACTCGTGAATATAGTTATACAGCTCTAACGCGTGCAGCTGGGAAAGGACATAGCAAATGTCTTATACTATTATTACAAGCAGGAGCTGGCGTGAACATAGCTGATATGAATGGTTACACTGCTCTGATGTGTGCAGCAAAGAATGGTCATGATCAATGTGTTAAACTGTTGTCCAAAACGGGAGCAAATTTAAATGCAGCTGATATCGATGAGGGAGACACGGCTTTGATTCACGCTGCAGGAAATGACCATTTCAGTTGCATAAATGTTCTTTTGAATGCAGGAGCCGATGTGAATGTTGGCAATGAATCTGGTGTGACGGCGTTGCATACAACGGCATGTCACGGTTCTGAAAAATGTATAGATTTACTACTAAAAGCCGGAGCTGATGTGAACGCTGTAGACAATTTTGGATTTTCGCCATTGTACAATGCAGTGGAAAAGATTCACATAAAATGTGTGCAACAATTATTGCAGGCAGGGGCGGATGTGAACGTCCTTCCATTGAACCGTGTTCCAATTCTTGTTTATGTCGCTTGGTTCGGACATGCAAAGTATGTGGACTTGCTGATACAGGCAGGAGCCAATGTGAACGCAACCGACAAATATGGTGACACAGCATTATATCATGCAGCTTGGCACGGTGACTATGAATGTGTACAATTACTGTTAAAGTCGGGAGCGGACGTGAACATTGTTGGCAAGAAAGGTAAAACATCCTTAAACAGGGCAGCTGAATATGGCCACACCAAATGTGTTGAGTCTATCATAAAAGCAGGAGCTGATGTGAACATCCCTGACGACAATGGCAAATCAGCCTTGATGGAAGCGAGCGCACGTGGATACCACGAATGCGTCAAATTGTTGATACAATCAGGAGCTGATGTTAACGCGGCCGATAGCGATGGCAACACAGCTCTTATTAACTGCGGCATGTCGAACCGAATCGAATCGATTCAACTCTTACTCAAAGTTGGTGCGCACATTAATAAATGTAATTCCCAGGGGCAAAACGCACTACAATTCAGTTGTTCAAACTCTGAATTAGTGATGCTACTGTTTGCAGCCGGGGAAATATTAGGTGGCACCACTGTCGACAGCTATGATGATGAAATTGACGAGATTTTTCCCATTGATGTGCCGGATTTTATCCAACACGAGGAGGTTAAACTGTGTTTGAAACACATAAATGGAGAAGCAATACGGAAACGTCTTATTGACATCAATCCCCACTTACATTTATTTGCAAGAATCCCTCAGCTGGGATTACCACCAATACTAAACGAATATCTGTTGTATAATATTTCACTTGAGTTTAATTGACAAATTCGTTTTTGATTATCACTGTTCTAGGAAGAGAAATGTAACAGAAACAAGTATAAAAGTAAAAGCTATAACAAAATACAAGCATATTTCAATGTTTAATCATCTTTCACGGAAAAGGAACGGTGGAGTTAATGTTTTATACAGCTACAATGGAGAATTTTAAAATGTTTATAAATATTCTTTATTATTTATGTAATTGCATACATGTAAATATGAAAAAGCCAAATAAATTATACAAACAATAGAACTCGAGTTTTATTATTTTTTATGAGAATTTTTCTTTATTTCTATTTATCATTTATACTTATTTTCTTAGTTATTATTATTCATTTGTTTTGTATGTTATTTTGATTTTTTACCTGCATCAGTGGATCTATTTGTTTGGATTTAATCGCAAAGCACAAATCCTTCTCCCAATTTTAAAATAATATTGTAGCTAAATGTAAGCGTGCAGTGATCTGTGACAAGTTCTATTTGGGCATTCTAGGAACGGAGATCTGACCGCTTTATATGTTGACTTGATGTCGCACCGCTTGGAAATAATTTATTGCTATTTTGTCCTGTAAATGAAAAAAAAAACCACAAAAAAACGGGAAAGTAAGTATTTTTTGTCAAGTAATAAGGGTGCCTCACTTGCAAGTTTCTTATGAAGAACGTCTTTTACCGATACCAGCCTCTCAAGGGTTCAAGAAATTGTTCTTAATTATATGATTTGCTTAATTCCCTTTTGCAAAGTTAAGACAGAAATATACAATAAAAGAAAATAAGTTACAAGAGGCAAACAATTCTAAACATGTGATATTGTAAAGATTTTGTACACAGATACATGTTAAACTAATGGAAATTGTTTCTTTCTCTTCATTTTATCCAAGTAAAGAGATTTAGAGGTCTTAACTTGCAGTTTTGAAAACTTTATTATCTGTTATACGTTTTGTAATTTTAGCTGATTTACTTAAAAAAGGAGGGAATTCTTTATTCTGTTTGAAGAATCAGAAGTGAAATTAAATTGACTGGGTAATTAAATTGTGGTCCTATTATTCCGAGAGCATTGTTTGATTGTATGTGCTTAATCGTTTTAGCTTCAGCAGGCGGCATTTTTCCTCTGTTGTTGTAATACTTCTGTTTGGCTTGTGTTTGTCTACTTGAACCATTATATCATCACTACAAAGGAAGATTAAGGGACAAATATTGTAAGCGCTTAAATGGCAATCATTGTGGCAGCTGTACAATTGTACAGCACAATTAAGGTTAAGAATTTTGTGCCACTTAAGGTAACTTTGATTGCTTACATCAGACTCATCAGAACATAAGGCGCGACAGAAAGAGCTTCTCTCATTGAAATGTGAAAAGACTGACCAGATAACATATAGTAAGTACAAAGGAAGAAATATTTCACTTTTCATTTTTAGGATTTTAAGTCTTTGACTCAACGTTTGCTTGATATTTTGAACAAAAGGTTTGTATATATATTTTTGAAAATGAAGCTTGATAATAGAAAAAAAAACACTGCGAGTTCACTTTTAAGTTGAAACCAGACAGTCTTTGTTAACACTGTGGATCACACATATAAATCCTAAGTACCAATTTAAACCACGTTGATCTTCTTTATCAGCATGAACCTTAAATGGCCTATCTTTGCCAATTGCTTTGAAATGATGTAAGCATGCAAGTGCATATCTGTACGACTAAACCTTTGATCTATCGTTTTGTCTTATTTAAACTTTTAGTGCAATTTGCAATGATGACCTGATAGACCCAAGTTACGTTCAATATCAAATTTAACAGAGTTCTCAATTTGATTCTTTCTTTTTATTACTGAAACCGAGCTTCGTTTTAGCTTCACTCGCAAATAAACTATTTCTCATTTTTATGCAGAGAAAAGACTAATAATAAAGATTTTTCGAAATTCATTCATTTATTTTTACCTAAAGTTTTAGGCAAATTAGCCTAAATTTTATACAATTATTAGTATAATACCATACTATTGTTAGGTCAATTACTAAAATTCGTGATTTTTAAGTAACTAAATTTTGTTTGCGAACCAGTAATGGTATAACATTGTTTGCCTATTTAGACAAATTTGCCTAATATTATAGTAAACACGAATTTCGAAAAACCTTGAATGCCTCCAACGCGGGAGGTGATTCCAGCGGCAGTACATGAAGTTGGAACTCCTTTAAAAAAACTCAGAAACAAAGCGTTAACGGTTGAGGCTGAAGATGATGACTATGAGGCATGATTCAGTTACTTCTGGGAGGAGTTAATGTGAACACTCCTAATGTTTATGATAAAACAGCTTTAACGCATGCAGCAATGGATGGACATAACAATTGTGTAGAGTTCGTGATAGAGGCAGGAGCTAATGTGAATGAACCAGGTTTCTATGGCAAAACTGCTGTCGCAAGTGCAGCTGAGAATGGTCAAGATGAATGCACGATGCTACTAATACAAGCTGGAGCTGATGTTAATGCGACAGATAAAAGAGGCAGAGACACAGCTTTAATGTGTGCAGCAAAACATGGACACGACAAATGTGTGACATTACTGATAAAAGCAGGAGCTGATGTGAATCCACCTGGAAGATACAACGATTTAACTCCGTTGTATTGTGCTTCATGTGCAGTGTCACCTTCTCATTTCAAGTGTGTGCAGCTTCTGATGAAAGCAGGAGCCCATGTGAACTGTGGCAGTGCTGCCACTGCACTGTCATACCAAATAGCCAATTTCAACCCTGCAAATGTAGATACCATAATTCTTTTGTTTGCAGCAGGTGATAAAATATACAACAGCATTCTTGCCCGTCCATTTTACAATGTTGTTGAGAATTGTCCCGATCTATCTGGCATTAGAAAGGTCTTGGATGAACTGCAGCAAAAGGACAAGTTTCGTCTTTTATCCCTATGTAGAGATGCAATCAGAAAACATTTGATGGATATGAACCCAAAATTGAATCTCTTTTGCAGAATTCCTCAGCTCGGGCTTCCACTGCTGCTGTCTGATTATTTGTTGTTCAACGTGTCTTTGGATGACGAGTACAAAGGTGGCGCAGAATGTGCCTCAAAACATAAAGAATAAAATACAAAAGCGGAAGAGGCAACTTGTGTCTAGGTTTGGAGGATACTCCAATTTACGATAGTCTTTTTACGTTGTATTAAAGATAGCTGTGCAAAAAGTTCCAAATCATAAAGATAATTCTGATCTTTATCACTCAAAGGCGCATTAGCGCTTTTTGTTCACACCAAGTTTGAAAAAGATTTAAAGAAAAACCAAAAACATAACAAATGTGTGGTAAACCCATGAAAAAAGTTAAATGCATGTCGTACAGGTATTTTAGATGTATGTGTGTAATAATAAACTATTGATTTGTATAAAATTTGTTTGTTGTTCCCTTCTTCGGATCAAGAGTTGAGAACAGACAGAGAGGAGAACAGACAGGTTCAGTAGAGGTTTTCCTAATTATTTTTGTTAACTTATTTAAAAAATGATATTGATAACTTAAAAAATTAGGTTAATTTGCTAAATATAGTGTTTTTAAAGTCACTAATATTAGTTAGTTATTTACTAAAAAATAGTATGCATTTCCCTGCTTAATTATGCAAATTTTTCTGATCTGCATAATTACCCAGTGCAGTGAAATATTTAGGAAAAACCTCCAGTGCACACCAACTGCTGCAAATAGTGACCTGGGTGACCTACTTACGTCAAATCATAGTTGTCTATTTTCCTGTTGTGAAATAGGAGGCAAGGCAGAAATTGAACAACAAGCTGTTACTTAACTTTTCACGAATATTTTCACTCTCAATTTTACCGTCGAGAAAAAACCAAGACAGTTAATAATTAAATTTATGATATTACGTAAATAATTGTAGTTTCAATTTTAACGTATCAATTTCAAGGAACAACCTAAATTTCAAATTAACTAAAAGTAATGCCTACGTATTTGAAATTGGTAAAGGAACAACCTAAATTTCAAATTAACTAAAAAGTAATGCCTACGTATTTGAATTGGTAGTTATTTTTCCAGTTCATATTCCCATCGCACAAATAGTGTGGTGCGAAGAAAAGATGTTTTTACAGTAGCTTGTCATTTGTTTGCATGTAAACAACTGCGCAAGAATATCGAGAACATGTAGGTCAGTCGTACAAAATATTTATATGTTTAGGTTTTAAAACGTCGGACATAAATAAACACGTGTTGAATCTATTGATGATAAAATTGCTGCGAAGTAAATAAAAGAGAATAGATAGGCGTGTTACAATAGCGGAACAGCTGTGCACTGCATAACTCTTGACTTTGATCTTTTATTGATAAAAAGAGACAAAAATTTAAATGGCGAAGAAATATGTATCGTAGATGTGGACTTAAACACTGTTTACAGCATGGTCAAGTCAAAGTATTGCATTGGTAAATCAACGCCAGAATAAGATTCCAAGATAAGGTAAATACATTTTTAATTGTTTCTAACAATGATAAACATAATGAAAATGGGTAAACTGCTAAATAATTACAAATGAAATGGTTAATTACCGATGTCTAGCATGTCAGTCGACTTTTCTTTATTGTCATTCAAACGTTGCTATTAGACATGTAGCCTATGCTTACTTTCGTCCATTTTCCGCTCTTTTCCGCCACGGATAATGGCTGACGGATTTGAGCGGATAACTATTTTGAGTACTGCAGCATTCCAGCAGGAATATTTTGTTATCTGCATCCATCTTAAATACTTACACTGATGTAAAAATCTTAACACGTTAACAGCATTGCTCTCACCTCATGAAAATTTTGAGTGATAATGAAGTGCATTACTCAATCTTGGCGGATAAGAATGGAAAAGAGCAGAAAAGCATTGAAAACATGCAAAGGCTACATGTCCTTTAGCATGGTCATTGAAATAACTGGATTTGGATTAGTCTACTTTTGCCCTATTGGGTCTACTGACTAGCCTTCTTTAATCATGATAATTAGTCTGAAACACTAAACCTTTTGACTAGACCGATGCACCTATGTGGCCAAAAGAAGCACATGCAATTTCCTGTTCCTGTGTAAACAGGCCGTCCAGCGGCCTGGAAGATGGCAGCAGATTCTAAGCTGTTATTGACATGAGTCGATAATGCTGACCTCTAGGCTAGATTTGGATAACAAAAACACTCAGTGTGCTCGTTTTCACCGCCTATTGTTTTAAACAATAGATTTATCAGAGCGTAAAATAGCACGGTTATATCCAGTGTTTGAATACGCCTTGGCGGAACATCTCCAAGCACTTCCGTTCCAATTTTGCACATTAGTACTTTAATTTTAAGACTAAAGGGTCCGGCCATAAATCATATTTAGGTGCCCATGTAAATCTGTATGAAATTAAAAATTACGAGAAAAACACATCTTGTAATTCGTTTATTTCAAAACAAACAATTCATTTTCCTTTCAAATTATTTTGTTCGAAAGAAATGTTCCAAGTAAACCACAGAGAGCATAGTGATTTGAACCTCTAAAAATACTTTCATCCACCGATCTTCCCATAGCCAGACCCATTTCCAGCTATCCTGGATTGACACATTCTGGTGGAAACTTCACTTTACGCTTCCCAAAACCAAAAATACCAAGTCGATTGTTGAATATATATCAGAATTGATATTTGCAAGGTGCATGAGGAAGAGACAACGATGGAGGGACACAATTGTTTGCATCAATCAGGAGACGATGTGAACGACAAACGAAACTTTGCGTTGATGTCAGCAGCAAGTGATGGTCACGACCAATGCGTTCACTTGCTCATTGGACTGGGAGCTGATGTGAATATATGTGATAAAAACGGCAGAACAGCTTTGATTAAAGCAGCTTTGAACGGACATGATAGATGCGTGCATTTGTTGTTAAGGGCAGGAGCAGATGTGGACGCCACGACTATTATTAAGCGAACTGCACTAAGTTATGCAGCACAGCAAGGACATAAGAAATGTGTGGAGTTGCTAATTCAAGCAGGAGCCAATGTGAATTTGCCCTCATCTGATTTGGATACAGCCTTGACTGATGCTGCGCTTCAAGGTCATCACCCATGCGTCCAGCTGCTTTTGGCTGCAGGAGCCAATGTGAATGCCACAACATTGAATGGCGACACTGCATTGAAAAATGCCGCATGGAAAGGGCAAACAAAATGTGTGGAGCTGCTGATAAGAGCTGGAGCGTGTGTAAATGTGTCATCAAATAAAACGACTGCTCTGATTGCCGCCTCAAGTTGTGGAAGTGTTGAAAGTGTACAGATGCTTCTTAAGGCAGGAGCTGATGTAAACACAACTGATTTTAACGGTGTTACATCCCTAATAGCAGCGGCTCTGTCCGGAAGTCTTCAGTGTGTGAAAATACTTCTATCGAAAGGAGCCCATGTGAACAAGAAGACCGACTATGGAAACAATGCGCTAGCAACGAGTGTGCTGTATAATTCTAAATCGAATTGCGAAGAAATGTCCCGCCTGTTGTTTGCTGCTGGGGAAACATTGGATGATACCGCCATTGAAAGTTACGCCAATTTTCGGAGATACCTTGAAAACATAAAGTTGGAGTACCGGGAATCAAAGTTGTGTCTGTTTTCAAAGTGTAGAGATGTAATAAGAAAATATCTGATCGATTTAGATCCACATTTACATCTGTTTGGTCGCATTTCGCAATTTGGGCTTCCCTCAGCTATTGCTGCATATCTTCTGTATGATGTCAGCCTTGAACATTATTAACACTTGGAAGTCGCGTTAACAACTACATGTATTCCGTTGGATAAACTTCTTGTAATTTGTAGTAATCGGCTTTAAGACAATCAAAAATTGTGCTTTTGCTTTAGGAATTAGACCAATGAAATAATTACTTTCGGGTCATTTGGACATATTACCATGTCATTGTCAAAATAAATTCAACATGTCACACCGGTAGTTAGCAGACCGAAGGTATGCTGGGTGACTAATAAGTTATGTGGAACCACAGTGAAGCTGCAATAGCAAACAGCTCCACCTTGTGTTAATAGTTGTCAATTGCTTATAATATCACCCAGCAGAATAAAGGTACAAAGCTGCTTCAATCTTAATAATATTCTAAAGAGCTACACAACATAATTATACAGGTGCAACAGTGTGTGTCAATGTTAACCGAAAAGTTGAATAATGAGCAGGAAGTTTAAAAAGTAATTTTCTTATATTATTCAACTTTTCGGTTAACATTGACACACACTCTTGCACCTGTATAAAGTCGTATGTACACGGAAATACCAACATTTCTTACTATTGTGAAATAGAAGATGAAAATACACTGAAGTCATTAACGAAATATATTTTTCTTCAAATGGGCAGGATAGATTAGCTTTCTGTGACTAAATCTCGATGTAAAACTTCATAATATTTATTTTCCTGACAAAATATTTACAAACTGTTCCAACATTTCCGGAGATTGGAATTTATGTCATTCCAGAACTCGGGATCAGAATCATTACAAACCGTAATTTACTACGAGTATCAGAAAATCCTGTAACATTACGATGATCTGCGAAGATTGCTACAAAGGTGTTTTGGGTCGCAACCCAAAGAAAGAACCATGGACAACGGAAATGCTCAACAAGGCCTTAATTAAAAATGTAAAATACATTCTTCATAAATGTGTTAGAGCAATGCTATGAGCAGGAGCTGACGTGAACGCTTTCGATGATCATGGAATCGCCGCCCTGGTGATTGCTTGCCAGTTCGGCTACTATCGGTTCGATCCAAACGGATTGGTCAGCAGAGATCAATGTATAGAGGCGCTAATAACCACAGGGGCTGATGTTAATATAAACGGTAACCCGGTTAAGATTGCACAAGCTGTTAGTCATTGCAATGATAAAAGCATTGAACTGTTGATACAAGCAGGAGCTGATGTGAACACAACTGATTACAATGGTGTAACCCCTTTAATAAAAACAGTGGCGGACAAGAAGTATATGCTAGTACGATCTCTAATTGGCGCAGGAGCTAATGTGAACGTAGCTAACAAAAATGGAGATACGGCTTTGAATAGGGCAGTTTCAACTAACTGTGAAGAAAATGTTCGGGCTCTACTCAAAGCTGGCGTAAATATAAATAAACATAATCGTTGTGGACAAAATGCAATAAAACTCAGTTTAACATTAGGTTCTGTATGCAGTAGAGATGTTCCAATACTGCTTTATATTGCTGGAGAAATAATAGGTCGCAATACTTTCAAAAATGAGATGGCAAAAGGCTCATCGACATGACTTCTCGTCTTGGTTTTTCTGATTTCTTGGAAGAAATAAGAGTCGAAATTGGGTTTGAAGAATTTGTGTGGAGAGGCAATAAGAAAATATCTGATTCAAATTACTCCACAAGAGCATCTGTTCGGCTGGGTCCCACGCCTGGGACTTCCGCCTTCACTTGTTGAGTATTTATTGTATAATGTGTCACTCTGACATCGATATCCCGATTATATCGACATATTGTTTCGCGCCAAATTTCTTCCATTGACACCAGTGTTAATTTTCCCGCTTACATCGATGTTTCCCCACTTATATCGATGTTTTTTCCAAAATTTACTTTTTTATGGAATATGATTGAGGGTCATCTTTAGTGTCCACACCCATACTTATGTCGAGGTTTGCTCTTCTCGTGGTGGGGTTAGGGTTTTCGCAATGAGAGAAACAAATGTTTTACACTTTCAACGTTTATTATACTTGTAAAAACTGAG
>JBCAUI010501306.1:0-13297 GCA_038406195.1 Haplosyllis anthogorgicola | reverse complement strand
CAAAAATAATTACTTTGAATGGGATATGTAAGTAAATTGTCACTTTAAATCCACTTTTATAGCTAAACTCAAAAAAAATTGTTGATTGCTGTTTACTTTTATCATTTTGTAATGGGTTTTGGTTGCGGGGGTTTGCATTTGGGGGCAATGCAATGGCTTTGCAACCTACTGGATTGTCTAGTTGTTTGGTTTTCCCTGATTTAGCCTTTTCAGAAATACGATTTCGTGCAGCTCGATTTTGGTACAATACGTACACTTGGCTGGCGCAACGAGATGCACCATGAGTGTACTTGGGTTTGTTTTCATGCGGTTGGGCACGTTGCACTTTTATCTTCACGTAAATACGTCTTTCTGCCGTTCTTTGTTAGTCTGCTTTCATTTAGAGACTCTTTTCTTTGAAGTAATGTAGAGATTCCTAAATTGAGGGTGTTTTTATACATAACAGTGACAACAAAGTAAAAACATATATATCTCAATAGTGTTACCAGTATTTCCTTGAATTTGGTATCTCACGATTCTTCACCGCACTGGTAATCTGGGGGGTAGAATGGGATGCGACAATGAATCAGAAATGCGGACAGGTAACCAGTTCCAAGTACGAGATTCCCACGGTTTATCCCCCGCTTTTTGTCACATGATGGTTCACTTTCATTCAATCATTGGAAGCGTTATAAGAAAAGGGGCCTGTCAGCTCGGAAATCATTCCAAGTTCCAGAAAGTGACTTGCCAAACCTGAATTCATTGCTTTACTTTTGACCAGTTGAAGATATTATATGGCGGTAGAAGTCAATGTGTGCTCATACGGTTATACATCACTGGCCAATGAAATCTAAAGCTTGAGCTGACATTTAGTTATTACATTGCTGTGTCGGTTGCACCTGGGAATCTGCTGGGCAACTTAGTTAGCTATTCCCCTGGTCAAGTCGTGCACGGAATACGTAAGTGACCGCGGCCGGACAGGCAAATATTTGAGCTGTCATCGCTGTGATGTGAAGGGATGTCAGGCGTGTCTGGGAGGACTGATACACGAGAACCCGACTGCGCCCACCCTTGGGACAGAAGGGAATCTGGGGCCTGAAGTTGACGTATACCTAGAAAGCACTTAACTGTACACTTTCGTTTACAAAGAGTCGTTTAGTTGTCATTACATATTGGCCAAATGTAGGTATTGGATGGTACCAGTTTTAAGAGCTTTAATGCTCAAATTCATCTATAATTGCTTGCTATGTTCAGCAAGTTGCTTCTGTAACTAAAATGATCCCTTATGGCAAGACTTTCAAATAGAATAAGCTTCTCACAATAACGTTCAGAATGTTTTTACACTCAGTTCTCCCCAATACAGCATAATCCTTGGTTTAATTTTGATTGTAGGTTTCGCTGCTCCATGTGATTTCTTCCAAAATTGTATTAAAGTGATTTAGTTTAAAATGGAACAAATTTGCACACAAAAATAAGAAAATAAACGATGTAGGCGCTACTGTGACAAGCTTATTCTAAACATTCAGTTACAAATTAGCAGTTTGTTCGCACGGTGCATATCTGAATGGAAATCCAGTGATAGAAGATTAAATGGCAACAAACCTATTTTTTGTATTAGATTATTAAAATCTAGCACCAAATATATCGCCTCCTGCGTATAACTTGATGACGTACCCAACGAAAATTCGATTCTCAGATTTATCTGCTTGTGTCATGCCAACAGCAAATCATCGACTACTGTCTTCTGTTCGATACATGCAAGCCAAGTATTCTCTTACCGTACAGGTCTTTCGACTTAAAACTTAAAAGTACCACTACAATCACCTTCCACAGACATCTAAATATGTGACAAGGCACCTCTGCGTGCGTATTTACTATATTTTCTCCCCAAAGAAGCGAAAGTTCGAGCAGAGGTATTTTTTCTAAAGTGAAATTACAGGGAGGAAATTTGTATGTATCACAGATAAGGGACTTCCATCTTCTTCTTCTGACGAAATAGCAGCACTATTGAGGTTTATTTGGATAAAAATTGCTCGGAGGTTGTCGGCTAATTCGCAGGTCTATGTACGTAGTTGAAGGGTAGACCGCACTAGATCAAGCGAATTTACTTGGCTTATTTGTTTGCGTAATTTGCAGTATTTTGTCCCTCGGCTTGCTCGCCCGCCGACTCGTAAGTGAGCCTGCCAGATATGCTTGTATGTGCAGAACATATTGAAGGGAGAAATAATTTCCGCTGGACCGTATAGGGTTTTTAATTTGGCCAATTTTTATCTTACGAGTTGCATTATTGTTCGGCTGGGATTACGTCGTGATGAACCACCGAGGCCTGACTTGTCCGCAGAGAAGAAGGGGTTCCTCCCCCCACCTCGTGCAAAATTGTTCAGATTCATATTTATTGATTCGTCGCTTCTGCTTCATTTGCAAGTGGAACCTTCCCAGCTGACATTTATGTGGGGTTTTTTCTTCAGAAAAGGTAAAAAAAACTTGTACGACATGAGGGAAACTTACGATTCTCATACAGGAGCTTTAGTTGCTAGTCAGCGTGATGGTGGCCATCAGTGCTGGTATTTCTGGTGACGAGAGAAGCCTCTCAGAGGTTGCGTAGGTCTCAAGCCTGGGGACGCACACATTCTGCTTCTTTTGCTGTTAGATATTGAAATCTTGGCCCTAGTTTTGAGGTGGTTGCGTTGCTGACAGGCAAGCGGGAGAAGTGCTCGGCAAGCACACAAATGAATTCATTTCTCATTAGCCCCAAGCCATGGCAGAGCCCAGTGTCCATCAACACAGCCCTAATCTAATATCATACACACATCATAATTCTGCAACTTCAACCTAATAAACCACTTCCCCGCAGTTTCCACTTGACAGAACTTCTCCAAAGTTTTCTCCAATAAGAACTTTATTGACGAACTTGGGTGCGCATCATTATTTGCATTATCTGGCTGTAGCTCTGCTAAAAAGCGGCTTTGATTTGTAGTCTGTGTGATGGAGTGTAGTCACAGGCAGGATTATAGATCTACAGACAATGCCAAATATTACCAAGAAGATTATTGCTTACATCATTTATTCTTTCGCTACCGCTTTAAATGGACATTGAAAAATAACGCGCAAGCAGAAAACGAAAGAGGATCTTTCCCGCGTACCTTTGGGTCAAGCAGTTAACGGGAAAATCAAAGCTAAGCATACTGAGAATGTGGTTCTGTGTTATTGGAACAATAATGTGGAACGTTACACGCCCATAAAAGTAGAAAAAATGTTTGGGTTACTCCGTTTTGGGAATGTTTCTGTAATTGGTCCTAATGGCGGGTTACTGTCGCAGACATGCACAACTCACATTCACTGGCGTGGTTTGGGGTGTGCGTAATGGGAAAGCGGTACGGCATGGATAAACCCGTGTCAGAAGATAGGATTGATCACGGCATCTCTGTGCTACATCTTACACCACGGAATCGCCAATCCATTGATTCATTCATACAGCAATATTCTGCATTTGATTACGAGTCAATCTCTCTCAGTAAACAGGATAAGCTTGAAATGATATTCGTAACTGTTGTGGCGATGGACGATCACATCAAGCTTTTCCACTTGGTTAGTTGGTTTACCGTTAGAAGTCCCGCTAGCAAAGGTCACTTGGTACATTTGTAAAACGCATCGTTACTTGGTCATTTGGTTTAAACGGGGAACACAGTCCATCCTGTTAGTGTCCAGAACGGTTCAATCTGGATTGTTCTTTACCAGGAACGTCGGATCCATCAGGGTGATAAGTTGTGACTTGTGAGCATTGGTTTTGTGTAACAAACGACCGAACAGCATGTCAATAATATGAAAACAGAACATGCGAACATGGTATAAAACATATAAATCGCATACACATAGAATTATTCGTATTTCCAACACATGCATGACTATACATCGGTAGTCAATATTTTTATCAGTACGTATTTATACGATACATGTTGGAACATTTATGACATGTCCGCCCATTTAACAAACATTAAAACGTATTGTTTCTCGTTGATTACCGTGATGTGATATTATAAAAGTAAGAGCATTGTATATGCTACTGTGCATATGACACATTGAAGCCTCAGATCACGATGTTGAAACCCTTACACGACCCATGAGCAACCCGAGATACTCGTTTCGCCCTTACAATGTACGTAACAAGCTGTTCGCGACATCAGACCCCAAGAATGATGTTCCTCTTTATGGCTATGGATTTTCACCTCGCATTGAAACACTCATAAATACACATTGGCAAGTCAGTTTATGATGTTCTTTGATCCCTTCAAACTATGAAAAACAGAGATGTGAGTGAGGCTTTTTTCTGAAGTAATATGCTCCCATAAATGTTGCTAAGGGACAGAAAGATGAGGCCAGGCCTCTGGGAGCCATTTCACTGCACAGTATCCATCAAGTGTGCATATTTAGTGCGGGGCACCGGTGGTGCTTGCGCTGTGATAGATTAACGTAGACACAGATATTCCAAACAGATAAATTCATCATCAAGCGCACAAAGATTGCAGCGGTGCCTTATACGGAGCAGGATCAGTGGCAAATGACTTTGTTTTGGGCAGGACTTTAATTATTCATCAGAGGCAGACAGGCATGGGCTATGGGCCGTTACTGCTGTTCCATGCCTCATTATAGATAAAGTACAAAGCCCCAGCCGTGGTGTTATGGCCACCATTATCTTCATATTTCATAAGCTGTCCAAGACAATAAGTTTAAATAAACATTTGTTTTAGCATTTCACTACTACAGAACAAAGAGAGTAGTATCAACTTTTGTGGCCATTCCTACACTACAAGTAACATTGAAGTTGTTTAAATGTCAAATCTACTTTTGATATTGATCATCAATTTATTTGAAAATTATTCTGAATGTATCTTAACATGGTATGGACTAATGTCCTTTGAAAAGTTTCTTCATGTTTCGTTCCAGTACATGGCGATGATTGATTCTTTATTGCCGTCATTAGGCCTACTGTCTTCCTAACTTGATGTGTGTCATTACATAATGACTTGAGAACATCGCGAATGCGTCCAGGAAAACATATATGAAGAACATGAAGGCGTATTGGGTTGGTTAATATTACCATGAGTAACGTAACATAATGTCAACATTACAAGAAATTTATGGTACGCAGGGTTGTTTGTGACAGTCCCATTCCAATAAAAGCAATATCAACCTGTTTTGATTCATGCCTTTGATTAATACGCAAGTGAAATTATGGGGTGTATCAGTGGTTAATATGCAACAAACCAGGGATTGTTAAGAGTGATATTTGATGTAATTAGGACTCACGTCAGGCAGGCAGGGGATGACACCCGGGATGCAACGTTACACAGGGTTCGGTAAGCCAGTGACTTACTGTCAAGGGCTGGGAACATCTCTCTTGTTGTAAGGGTTGCTGGGTCTTAGTGGGTTTTACACTTGGTTGTTCCCCGTTCGTGTAAAGGGTCCGGGAACTCTTGGTCTGTGATGGCCTCTTCTGGATGCCACTGTCACATGGCATCCTTCGCATCTTTTGATCCCCAATTATCGCTCAGTTTGATTCCCCTGTCTGCTGAACAGCACAGGACTCAGGGGCTTGGGCCTAGCATTAAGTAGCGGTGATTTATTGCCGATAATAAGTCTTAGTTCCCTCATAATGACAAATTTATGATTTGGTTGTGTTCGCGCAATGGTGGATACAGGAGCGGCGTAATATAGCACCGTGGATTTACCATCGGATTGTTAATATTCCACACTGGACACGATTGTCTGTCGCGATTTAGAAGGGGCCATTGGTGTTATTATTCTATATTATTTGCAGTGTGTGTGCAGAATGTACGAAGGACCGTAAAAAGGCGGTAAAGTGGGATGAACTGGGATCAGAGGAGAAGAAACGAATCGGGGATCACTTCGCCTTTTACAGTGACTGTAAATCTCTTAATGTAAATCAAAAACGAGGGGAAAGAGATTTTTTGAGCAAGACGAAATCACTCCGTAAATCCACAAGCCCATTCTCACTTGGCTTTATTTTATGAGTCTCCGGATACGCACTTGTAGAATCGTATTAAATATACATGGAGAGGCAGTGAGCTGGTTGGAGAAGCTGGCATAATAATCATGCTCGAAATTATGAAACAGTAGCTTTAAGGCCTCTCTCGAGGAATCTAGAGGGTGTAACTGCCGTCATGCATTTTGAGTAGGGAAATGAGATAGCAACAAGATTTGATCAGCGAGAGAGATGCATGAAATATGGTTCCATATTTTAAGATTAGGGTACCGTTTTTAGGGGAGTAGCGACTGCATAATGCAATTGGCAAAAAGGAAATTAGGGAAGTTGTGTTTAGCTTTGGCAAGTGTCTGGCTAGTGTTGTTTAGGGAGCTGTTGGGAGAATTTAAAGAGGGGACTGGGGATCGGGGTAATAGAAGCTGGACTTTACAATAGAATGACTATATGAAATTGTGATGGTGTGAAATAAAACAGGTGGCACAGCTTGGCAGTGCTTATAGTGTAAGTAACATAACAATGCAGGGGGAAGCTGGACGTGGCCATACTTGCTGTTACACCAAATCTCCTGTGCTCTGACTGATATGGAATTCAATAAAGGGCAGACAGTGGAAAAGCCGATAGCATTTTGTCTTCATACATCACTATCCCAAGTCCCCATTGCATGCGGCTATCACTCCCAACCACCAACATATCAATGTCCGCAGAAAAACACAAGTGCATTTGCATGAAATCATATGATAGTGGCGATGCTTATAGAAATAAACCCATTTACCTCGGCAGAAATTCTCAAGCAAAATATTAATTTCCTGTGGTGGAGTAGGAGTTACAGGCGAAGATACTTCTTATGGTGCGGGACTGCTTGTGGAATGGGCCGCAGGCACCAACAGAGGAAAAATGGACTTTGATATGATAGTGTCTCATGGCATTACGTTAATGTTGTGTCGTCGCAGTCGCAGGCAACTCCTACAGCCGCCAGTCACAATCTCGCAGACAATTGATGTTAGCAAACCACTTAATTGTTGCTATTTCCACTCCTGTTTGCTAATTCAAGTGCTGATAAATATTTAATCGTCAGATAATTACTCAAGCTGTAGTGGTTCTTGTGACAGCTTTTTCTTCTGCGGAAATAAAGCAGTTTTCGTGGGTTGGCAGACTCAAAAGAGAAAAGAAGAGATCTTCGAAACCTTCTTAAATTTCTGCACATAGCAATTTCGTATTTGAAACATAAAACACTTGTGTCAGCTACAGCGCAATTGAAATTGAGCTTTCTTCAATCACGATTATGAGAGTATCTTATGACATTGCTTTCTTTTCTGAAGTATAATACAATATGTAATATAAACATATTTATTATGTGTGTTTTTCGTAACCTTTAAATATCTGGCATTGCTTTCATAAAAGTTCATGATAAGTTTACTTTATTTTTGTTAATGTAGTTGTGCCTAAAGGCTCCTGTTATTATTGTATTTTATGGTGCAACTTCAAATACATTAATGCGAAGGTCGGAAATAGAGTAGAAATACATAACGGAGCAAATCTGACCATAAATGACACAATGATGAAGCACATTGCTAAGAGCCCTATGTCCTTTCAAGCCCATGTCCCGGCTAATAAAACTATATGAATGATCGCATTAATAACCATTATCTGTTGCGGCGAAATCATCACTGTAAAGAAGATCGCGATGCAATATTTCCGAAGAGCCCCCTCCCTTCGTTATAATGACCCAGTTTCTGGGAAAGTAGGATCTTCGACCAAAAGCCGTAAGTGTGGTCGACACTACACTGGATTATCAATTGTAGCCAAATACGACTACTCATAGGCATCACGGGCAGCTGCTCTGATGGCCTTTTTCAAAGTCAGGCTCATTCTGGGCGTAATTTTTCATCTGGTGCCGGTGCTGTTAAAAGGACATGCAAGGAGGGGTGGAGATGATGTGTAATCATAATAATTGGCGTGGATGAGGCTTAGCCTCGCGATGTTTGACTTGTTTGTAGTTGTAAATGGTGACAGCATGTTGCTACGGGGACAGTGTACGCTGTCCCCAGAAGTGACCACTCCTAAATGCATGTCACACCGCACTTGATGACATTAACACTCACACCCGCACATAAGTTGATTTTCAGCTCAGTCGAGTTCTTGTTTCCTCTTCGTGTGTTTTGCTAATTCCGCGCAACAAGGCAGAGAAATTAGATAAATTAGTTCTGCCCCTAACAAAGTTCTCCTTTATTAGATAAGTCAGGGAATGCCTTACTGGAATACAAGAGTACAAATTTAGTTGCGATGCGATGCTGATTGGTGAAATACAAGCAGCATAATGTTGATACGTTTTCGTCTGTAATTGTTGTTTTCTATCTTATACGGCCATTATTTCCCAAAGGTGACACAGTATTACACTGAAACTTGACTGTTTACTGGAGCCAAATTAAATCAATTTAATACTACGGATTTTGTCGCCGGCAGTTTTGAATATCAATTGATTTATCCCAAAAATATTTTAAATGGTGTTAATAAATAGATAAATTTATAAATGATTTTTTTGAAATCAAATGATGCGACATGGATATTTTACAATGTATCCTTGTTTGCTACATGTTCTTTGGTAACAATAAGTCAGGGTTAGGTAGCCTGATTATCAAAGGAGAAAGTTCCTTCTGTAGGGAGACGAGAAAACAGAAGTGACAAGAAAGTGACAAGAACACAGAAATAAGCGCATTGCATTATTACGGTAAATGCATATTTGTGTAAACAGCTCACACACGAATGATTAAAGTTTAGAGCTTCTATTTGTCATGTGAGACAGGACCGGAGCGTGCACAAAGGTTCAGTTCGTGAGATCGAGGGTTAGTAGTGGACCCTGGACCCAGAGTGAAGGACAAGGGAACCTCTACCCTGGGCAGCTCATGCCATCTCAAAATTAGGCTATTTCTGGTTCCTTTTATTCCAGCGTGATGAAATCACACAGCACTCGCCATTAAGGACCGTATTGTGTATGAAAGACAAAATGCTCAAAGAATAACGCACCAACACAATTCGATGTCAGGAATGGTGTAAGTGTAGCGTCAGTAATATTGTAGTAGCAACCTAAGGTTTCGTGTCGTTGATTTGCACCATGGCAATTTCAAAAGTGGTTATGACACGAGTTCCAGATTTTAGTTGGTTCGCACACCAACGAACTCTCCATCGGTCGCGGTAACAATAAGAGTCAATCATTGATGCAAGTGTTATTAGTCGTAAACCATTGTGCCATTGAAATGCGCACCATTTTTCTGATCCTGTTGTGTTTTAGACGTTGCACTTGGACTAAGGTAGACCTGTCTTTGTGTATGGAAACAATTTTTCATGAGGTTTAAGCCATATTAAGGAATGACATTTGCGGTATGTAGTTGTTAGTAAGGGTTTAAGTCTGAGCCGCTGTGGAATTAACAACGGTTACAAGGTACGTGAGTAGTCACTACATAGAAGCCCTATCATATGCAGATGACGAAGCCCCTGTTGTAAATGACCACACAAACCGACTAGCAGGACTGGACATGGACGCACACTTACAGCAATAGCTGTTTCCCTCCCTCTTGTAATTGGCAAAATTTGCTTGTCAAATCTGAATCATGTCTTGCATTTGGTGCTCCATTAATTTCGGGTTGCCGCTACAGGATTATGAAGAGCCTTTGTAAAATAGTAGCGAGTGGTTATGACCGCATGCAGCGTATTGATGCATATTTTATGGGCTCATACCTTGTCCCGACGGGGGCATCCCAGTTGGACAATCAGCTCCCCAAATTGGCATTAAATCCTCCTTACTCAATATTTCCCCAATTTATACTCGATGATTGTTTGGTCCACTTTCTTAGAAGAAGCTATACAGCAGGAATCCCGGAAAGAGGAGAAAGCTCGGCGAGGGAAGTAAAAGCTGGGTGGTCATTGTGTCCGGCTGCTGGAACAGATAAGAAGCCATCGTCGCTAATTTATAGGGGGTTCATCGTAGATTCGTTTGTGAAATGCCCTCCCTCCCGAATGGATTACAATAATTAATAGGATTTAGAAGTGGTTTCATTCTACTTTTATGGATCGGCGGGAAATTATTATTGGAACACTTTTTCCAAATCCGATATTATATAGAGCTAAATGCTACCATTTATGTCGCCATTATACCAGTCTCAGTCTTCACGATATCTGCTAGGCATGGAAACTGAGAAGTAATGAAATCGGTGCAGTCGATTACGTTACACATACTCAATGAGAAGTCTAGTATCGTGCATGTCCATGTCCTGTTTCTAACTGCCCGTCCACTTTTGGAAAACAGGTGCACATTTACTCACCACAAACTAAGAGTTTGATCACGTTTGGGCGGACATTCAGGGATAGTAGTTTGATTGTAAGACTCATGTTACATAAGGCGAATTGAAGCCGATTGCCGCTGGCGAAAAATAAATCGCTTCGTTTCAGCGTAAAAATAGGCTAATGTAACAGCAACCCAAGTTACAATGCGGCAATAACGACGTAACGCCACTTACAGTTGTATGTATATCCTCCGAAATGGTAGATAATCATTACTGCACAAGGGCAAATGGGAAGAAATACAGGAAGAAATCCAGGCTTGCAACTAAAAAATCCATCTCAGAAACCAAGTCCCTCCGATACAATACTACATGTGTTAATGTGTTACTTTACAAACGCGCAGGAAGGATTTGCAGATGTTTGTATTTTACATTTTTGCTACTCGCCTGTGATTGTGAAGTAAGGTATTTTGTAGGCTGATTGTTTGCCACATCCTTTCATCCATACGGCTTTTTTGTTGAAACCATGTATTTGGCGAGTGTCAATATGAATACCCAGTGGAGTAATTTGGGTTCAGAGCTGTGGCAAGTTTTCTTACAGCAGTTTTCAATCTGTAGCTAGTTTTATGCCAGTGTTTCGGATTCATATTGATAAGCGGCTTTTTTAGGCTGACAATGTGGCCAGTTATGGATGTATGAGGCTAGCATACCCCCCTTCGCATCACAATCAGACCCAACTTGCAAGTTTTCTTGCGTAAATGAATTAGTTTTTTCTCTGCGTAGCGGTGGATGAAAGTAATTTCATTTACAATCCCATGCTGCCCTGCCCACTTATTCCCCAGGAGCGAGGGAATTTCCTAAAGGCAATAAATTGTGAATGCTGAGTAAATTATCTTTAATTCATCTAAGTGGAACCCAAAGGTAATAAGTGTCTGGTTGAGATATGACAGCAGAGAAAAAATGATTTTGTGCCTTCCAAATGTATTTTATTGGCGCATTGGTCCAGCGGCTTTTATGCTTAGCACACAGAGCAAACACATTAATAAGCCTTACCGAGCGCGGTGTTATGTGAATTATGTTTCGGCAGCAAAAGCCCCGTCGATGCTGCGCCAATTTTTGAAATATTAACTTTTGATTTTATTTTGTGGTCCCTTTCCATTTCCCTCACAAGTCATTATCAGAAATCATCAGCAATTTCTCGTGGCTGTTCCTGGAAGAGAAAGTAAGTCCATAACGCTGCATTAATGATGTATGGGTTGGCAAAAAGCATCAGTATCGACTTTGGACGATGGTCCTGTGGGGGGCTTGGGCAGTAGAGATATTACGCTCAACACCATAAGATCTTAACCCATCTTTCTTTTTTTGCATTTCAGTAATTTGCTGTGGATACAATCTTTTTGCTCTTTTTGTCTCTTACAGATTGAAAGAATTGGACACGAAGACAAATGGCAATGTGTAATGCAATTTGTCCGTAGAGTTCGAGCAATGCGAACGAAGTACGATGAATTGTTGGGCTTTGGCTGTTGACTGAATAGATGATGAGTTTTATCTGCCGAGTACATGCCTTTGTCAGGAGACTGTGAGATTTCTGATTACACCCACTGAAGCATGCCAACACATCCAATGTCCAATATCAAATCTAATAAAGCACAACTCACAGCCAAACCAATGCTCATTTTTTCCTATTTTGATTTTCTCTCTCTTATTGCAGGGCCGCCGGATCGACATGAATTCCAAGCCGAAACACGTAAATTACTGGACATTGTGGCCAAATCGCTCTACTCGGAGAAGGAGGTAAGTGACAGACGGCATTTCCATGCCAACTCTCGGCAGAGGAAGTGTTAGATCTGCATCGGTAGTCCACTCTAATTCCTTCTTCTGTATCGAGCATAGTGGTGCAAATCCTCAAGTCCTGGTCGTGAGGCATGTTGTCCTGAAGGCTGTGCTTTGAGTACGGAGCTTAGGAAACCATTAAATCTGTTTGAGCTCGTCTGAGGCACTACTAGGGATACTACAAATAATTTCCATTATGTCCTGCATGAAATCCTAAGCGTTTTCGTCCCGCCAGAGTACATTTCTTACAAATAACGTCAATTCTAAACAACGAAAGATAATTTTAGGTGATAATACAGATTTAATTACAAATACTTATCGTGGACATTGTCTGTATTTAAAATTTGGAAAAACAAACAGATGAAACAAAGAAACCAATCCTTTTCCATCTCAAGTAAGGACGTAACCATTTCCTTTCTTCATTTGGGTAATATGTTTTGAGAGAGAAAAAAAGAAAACTAATAACTATGTACGTAAATTAGTGTTAAGTAAATTACTTTTTGTGACGAAATGTGTACGATTGCAGAAAAGTACTTCACTTATTCAAAGTGATGTGCAAGTTAGGAGACTATTGCTTTTCATTGATGTTTGGCAAAGTGGTCTTGATACACAGAGTGGGATATGTAGAGCATTTGTCTTTTGGGATTTGGCTCTTCTGCAGTCGAGCTGTGGGAGTTTCATGGTCAGTGTTGAGACCTCAGAGTGAGAGTAACCCACTGACTTCGGGGAGTTGAATGAAGCAATGGGGAGGTGAGGTAGATCTGGACCCCAGCTTCTCAATTGCAGTTTGCCATGCAAGTCCACTTGGCCTATATCACTTGGTAACCACTCATGTCATCTTCATAAAAAGCTCACATTTGTAGCTATGTAACTCCACAAACACTCATCTATTGCATGCCTTATTTCATCTGTTTTACCTTTGTCCACTTAAAACGCTTTGGATTCAATTTACCATAAATGGCACTTTGGCACATGGGTTACACATGACAACAGCTTGAACAGCTATTCTCCCGTGGAATCGCCAAATTTAAATAGATCACAATCAGTGGAATCTTGGTTTAAATGGTGTATTACTTTTCAGGGGCGGATCCAGGATTTCTCGTTGGGGGGGCGCCCGGCCTGTGGGGGGGGGGGGCGCCAACCCCTATTTTCGCCCAAAATTTAGTGGAAAGTGCATGAAAACGAAGAAAATTTGGGCCGTTGG
>JBCAUI010501295.1:0-13297 GCA_038406195.1 Haplosyllis anthogorgicola | reverse complement strand
AAAGCTATGCATCAGAATAAAGAATACAAGCAATCATATCAACACATCACTGATTTGCTTATACTTCTTGCTTAGTGTACCGGCTGCACCAAGCGTCCACTGTATCACACAATATAAGAGAGAGAAGAGCAAACGTGCACCGGCACCGTCCGAATCTGACAGGATATATGTTTTTCTTCCCCTTTTAGTACATTTCAAAAAACTTTGTGTATGGTACATTAATTTGTATTGGACCAAATAACAATTCAGAAGTGACTTCAATATGGTCAAAAAAACTACATTTTCAGATTCACGTGTATTTGAGAAATAATATACCAAGCATAATATATGCTTTGCTTTCAAATAAATAGATCCTTTTCGTGTACCAAATTAAAATCTGTCACACTTCATTAATTTTAATCTTCACAATATTTTGAGTAAATTGAGGACAACTTTTACTTGAGAGACTCATTAAATTAATTAGTCAGAAAATCAAATGTCCAGTTAGCTTAGTTAAAGAGACGGGCATTGTTTGAAGACAAAAAGCTGGAAATATTAGTCAATTAGAGTTTAAAGCTGTGTCTTTGTTGAAGAGTTTGGTAAGAATTAATTGGTGCTCTCTGGTGATTTTAATGTCATGTTCAATCTGCATATCTCCAGTGGAGTAGATGTATCATTTTATTTTGGGGAAGACATAATGAAATTAAATCACATTGAGCTTAAAAGTAAAATAAATTGGATGAATAAACATGTGCAGAATTAGTTAAATTCAATACTGCCAATTTTAACTGTAACATTTTACAATAAATAATATAATGTTTAAGCATTTTCTTTGATAAAAATTGACAGGAATTAATGTCATATCTCCAAAAATTTAATTGACCTCCCAGCAATTAACTATTGTTTCCATGCCTACTTAGGTACCTCTCTCTAACAGGCATGAAGATCTGTATCTGCACCCTCTGCACAGACTAGCACCCTCTGAACTTTTTGTTCTAGTTTATCTCACTTTTGCACCACATCAAGTTTCACACATGATGTTTCCTTTGAAGATTGAACCCATGGTATTATCACAATTCATTAGTTTAATTTCTTGTGTTTATCTGAACTTACCAAGTTATTATTTAGCTCATAACCAAGTGTAACTTTAAAATAGCTTAAAATTCGTCAATTCAGAAAGAAAGAATCTGGAATGAGGAGCATTTTTACTTTTGGTATTTTTTCAGTGCAGAAAATGTGATTTGTTGAGTTATATTCAAGGAAAAGAAATACAAATCTTAATAGTCTTTCTTTCTCTCTACTTTATCATGATGCCAACTTTCACCTCAAAAATTAAGGTCAATCTTGCCAAACAAGTTGCACATTAAAAACTTAATATGTAATGACAAGCGGGTTTTAGGGAGCAGTTGAGATCATAATGAGATTAAAAACATGAACATGACACTTGAATGGGGTTGTTGTATCATCTTTGCTCATTTTGACAGGTTATTATGTAGGAGGCCCATATGTGATTTTATTTGGATGTTTCATGATGAAACTGAATCTGAAAAACACTAATTTAAAGACACTGCTACATGCATGGATGTTTTGTTAATAATAGTGAGGCCATGGTAAAACATTTGGCACACACCAAAATAGTTTGGCTATTAAATATATTCAAATAAACAGGTCAATTTGTTGTTTACGACTTTCAATTGACAATAGACAATAAACAATTTAGGATTAAGGACAAAGCCATTAATAAGTAATTTATGCATGACTTTCCTAAAATTCATGAAAATAGTCTAATTTAAAGAAATTTCTTAAAACTCAAAATTCATCAGTAGTGATTTCTTGCTGTAGGGGAGCAAAGATCACAATAGTATGACTGTGAATTAAAATCCAGATCAGCTTTTAGTAGTGATTGATGGTATTCTGGATGCACGTGTTCAGCTCATACCTTTGTACAAAACGTCGTGTTGTAAATTGCTCAGCACCTTGGGGCCTGCATCTCTGAAACACTGTTATTTATCTTTATGAAACAATGCAAAATATCAAGTTACCGTTACAGACTGCAATACTTTGAACAACAATTTGAGAAATGCTGAATACTCCACCAGAGAGGCGTAATTTTAAAAGACAATTCCTGTAGCCAAAATAAAAAACAAATCATACCCGAAATTTCAAATTGAATTGCATTGTGATTTACAAGTGTCTTTCGGAGAAATCATTCCCACAACACAAAAATGGTATAAATTGCATACAGAAGGGTAAGTAAGGGAACTCCCATAAGGTAATGTGTTAAGGTTCTTAAACTATTTTTGAGTAGTTTGCCACTAACATAACTCAAGCACTAAAATCCACGATAGGACTATAATAGCTCCGAAACCCTTTTAAAAAGTTTTGTTCTTCGATACTTGCCATTTATGAACCCCATAATTCACAATAATTTGGACCTTCACTACAGTTTACATCCCATTTAGGAAAATAGGATACACACACTGTTCTATTTAAAATTAGGTTAATTCTACGTTGACAAACGCCAAGGCCTTATTTGGAACATGACTCCAATTTTCCTGCTCAGGTAAACCGCAGATAATATCACATTTGTTAATTGGAAGAGTCCTCAAGATTATGCAACATATTAATTAAGTCAGGTGTTTCAGTGTTAATTAACTCAGCCCATTTTATCTCTTTCAGATCCAGGTGAGATCAAATGTCCAGTCTTTTGCTTCAGGATTATTCCGGAGTGGACTTCCTGGGAGCCCCATGGAGAGGCATGAGGTGGATGAATAGCACCCTACTAAGTCAGAGCTATCCACTGGATGTCACCTTTCTAAAAACAGGACTGCCACATAATGACGAGTGTCTATTGTTCTTCAAAGGTGTCCTTTTAATAATGAAATCACTGTTGCATTGGCTAATGGGGTTTACGTATTATATGGGCAGCATGACTTTAAAATGATGTTTTGAATCATACTGGACAGAGTCGTGTGATAATATTAGTATAATATTAGATTTAGGACTAAGATTGTACAAAGGAGATACTATTTTCATTTTCACCCTTTCACAGTAGTTTGGTTAAGAAAACAGAATTTAATGTTATTCCCAAACATATTGTTTGATAAACTTCCAATCAAACTTTCAATCAAATGGAATACAAATAATAATAATAAGGAATGCTTTCATTGTAAATTCAGAACATGAAATAATTTCTTATCTGGGAAATGAATAGAGTGCAAGTTATTGTATAATTGCATGTTCAATTAATAACAGGACAAAAAGTAAATAATCACAGCATATCAGTCATTGTAGTCATAATGGATGATTCATTTAATTCTGAGATCAATTCTGTGACATACTCCTCGTAAGGTGATGCATTGTTAGTGACAAATGAAGGTTTTATATTTTCAGGGGTTGACTTGGGATATAAAAATATCCTTGGGTTTCTATTATATTTACTGTGTAAATTACCAACTATTTTGTTAAATCAAAAGAAAATCCATGAAACTTTTAAAACATTGTTTTAGTAATGGGTGCTTTCTTGTTTTCAAACATATTTTTGCTGAATGATCATACTTGCTTCACTGCAAATGTCAGAATTTTATGAAAAAAATCTTACATATTATTACAATTTCATAAACCTAATTTTGAAATTGCAATAGTATTTTTAAAGTTAATTTATTACTTGCTTTGTTCATTAATCTTTCAGTTGAAAAAGACTAAACATAAACCAGATCAAAATAGCACTGCGACAGTGAAAATAGATTAATGTGATAATGCTCCAACAAAGAAAATTGACCTATTTAACTTAACTTGATCTGAGACACAGAGTCTGCATTATTCAGATGCCTGGTCACAGGCCTTGGAGACACAATGTCATTTCATGTCTACAGCTTCTGTAACATGACACCTTCAAAGCAAAACCATCATGCAAATCTCACATAGAAATATTGTCTATATTTGTCATTATCTCAAGGCACAATGGAACTTAATTATTTGATTCTCTGAAAGGCAATTGGTTTTGTGTGATTACCATGTTATGTAGAAATGTGATTCTGTGACAACAGAAAATCTGGATTTGTGGCATGATTACTTTAACTAATTGACAATAGAGAAATGAAAATAATTTTTTAAAACTCAAAACAGTCAGCATAGGCATAGAGATCTTAGACTAATTTTGAAAAGCATTGTAAATTTGAATAAAAATGTGATAAAGAAAATGAAGATAAAATCCCAAAGCTTCTAGATCCAGACTGACAAATGTTGTAAATTTCCCAAGCTTAACCATACTGTTACTGTAAAAGGTCATGGGTGTTTTATATATGACAGATTATCTCATATTCAGCCTTATGTATTCAACATCATTCACAGCTCATGATTTACCATTAAGAGCAGCATCACAATGAAATATGAATCAGGGATAAATTGTTATTGTTATAAATTATCAGATGAACTTTTTGTCATCAGGTCTGAAATGGTAGGGACCACTTTGGCACAGGCTACCAAATGTCATAATGTTGGCAAATCACAGGGTGAAATATATGGTTATTGTCACTTTGCATGGCTGTATATGATGAAGATAAGTAGTTAAGCTATTATCTAGAATTATTTCTGCTCAGGCTGTGATAACCTTTGATTTATTCTGACACATGCACAGATAATTATTTCGATTGTGTGTCATTTATCTCCAGTTTCATGAAAATTTTATGCCTCGTGTCAAGGTTATACATTTTCCATAGTATTTGGCCATATATTAATTATGGAAAAAAATTGTTGGGGGTGAAGACATTAATTTGGGTGTGATGCATACAATGATTCATATAATATTTGTTGTACGTCATATAATCATCTGTAACAATTTGCGCAATACGCTTTACTCTTGACTCAGAGAAACCTAATATTTGACTCAAATTACGTCAATTTTCGGTTATTTTTCTGTTACTTGATCCTCACAGTAAAAAAGATAACCACATGGAATATAAGTTAAAGTTGCTGAAAAATTAATGTAATGTAATTTTTTCTTTTACAAAAATCTATTCGGGTTTTTTAAGATTTAAAATTGTATGGTTTCTATCCATAAGACCAAATTTGGTATTTTCCTCATTTTCCCCACTCGAAACTACAGCCGATAATTCACAAATTTCTTCCCCATACATATCCAAATTAGTAGCTTGTATTGAGGGTATTTTAGGCAGAAGTATTAATGATTTTGTAGCCTGAGGTACAAGTGAATGTTAATGAACAGAATAGATAACACAAGCAACATGCAGCACACGGGTGCACGTACAAGGAGATTTTAATTGCTAAGGCAATGCTACTGTGTCTTTAATTTCTAGTTATTGCTAATTATTGCCAGAAATTTGCGATTGTATTTTAAATTTATTTAATAATGGCTCCTACCTGATGATCAACTTGATAAATGTGAAATAAGTTTCTAGTCTGAAAAAGTAAGTTTCGGCAAAATACTGCTTGGTGGTGATTTCAAGCACTCGTTAAAAACCCCATTATTTTCAACAATGGTATTATAATATCATACAAAACTTTCGTAACTGTAAAGTAAAAAGTACCAAATGAAAAAAAATTAATAAAAATAATATAAATGTCAAATCTTTAAATAGACGGTTAAGTTTAATTTTGTTAAAAAATAAATAAATTGAAAGTAAGATTCAACATGCTTAAATCTCAGGCGATGACTTTGCTTTCACATAAATTAAAATTCAAAACAATTTGAGAAAATATTACTCATGACTGAGCTGGCCAACGCCTAATAATGTTTTTAAAAAGTTCTTTTTTATTTGTCTGCGCTTTTTTTCGTTTCTCTTTTAGGTCTCGACTCGAGAGTTTCGGTTCAACTCGTTATCTGATTCGACTTGCAATCTACAAGCAAAGCCAAATGCTCCAATATTTGACATCAAATGTAATTATGTTAGATCACAAGTTAATTTTAATTCCCTGGATGGTTTTTTGGGGGCTTTGTTTTTCAAAAAGGTTGTGGGTATTCCCCTTAAACTGAACCCGCCCGAGAGACCCACCCCTCCCCTCCTCACTACACAGGGGAAGGGTACATAACATGGGGGAAAACAATCCCAAGCAAAACCCCCTTTTTAGTTTAGTTAAAGCGCTTTTAAATTTTGGCTTTGCAATCTGTTCCATAATTTATTTTTCTTTCCCTTTTTTAAAAGTAAGTTTGCTGTAATAATTTGTTTTGTTATTTTTTGTCTTCTTTTATTTAAAGTAAAAGTTTGCTGTCTACATATATTTATAATTAATTCGAAAATTATTATTACTTTGCAACCCGAATATGTGTTTCAGCTTTGTGTCAAAATTACAGTTGCGGGTGCAAAAAAAAGAAAATTAATATAGATAAAATATTACATAAAAATAATGTAGACATTGGAAAATTCTTCAAGTTTAATCAAGAAAGAAAAAGGGGATATCAGCAGTTCACCTTCTGTATGCGTGGTGAGCCAACTACAAAACTATTTATTAATGAATAATATTCGGACTAAGTTTTGATAATTAAGAGCTATTATTCTTTGTATTGATTCTGCTCTTGCATTTAAACACATTTACCTGAAAAACATATCCTCAAAATATTTGATGCCGAAAAAATCACCAAAAATTAAGATTAGAAGCCTGGATTTTTTTATTTCTTTCAAAATAATTTTGCATGTTACATCGAGTAATAAAAAACTGAAATCACTAATTATCCCTGGACATTATTTCCGTAAAAAACGGACAAGGCCTGGCAAGGTATTATTAATTCATCACAGAGTAAAAATAGCGCAGCATCCAAAGCACTATTAAAGTCATTAGTGGCCGAACTATGTGAGGGGTCAACTTACACGGTGTACGTCATTTTGTACGTCTACGAAGATTTGTTCAATTGATTTTGTACAGAATAGTGTGTTTGTACCATTCTCTTAAATGGGATCTAATCTATGATGGAGGTCCAAATTATTGTGAATTTTAGGGCTCATTTTGGGGCAAGTACCGAAGAACAAAACGAGATGGACAACCTGTCGGTTACAGCCTCGCTCTTTTTAGTGAAATAGTTTCTCCCCATGTATTTCGCGGGTTAAAAAAAAAACAGCGCAAAAAATCTGTCAATTCTAAATCTCAATCATTGCCGAATCCTCTCTTTCGCGAGGCTAATTATTTCAAAGGGTTTCGGAACTATTGATGGTCCTATCGTTGACTTTGGTATTTGTACTGAACAAACTGCACAAACATCATATCAAAACTTTAACACGGCAGCTTATGAGAGCTCCCTAAAATACTCTTATTGATATACTCTAAATTGATACCGTTTCTGTGTAACGCAACCACATTTTTCCTCGTCTGAGAAGAACGGTGAAATCACCTGGTTTTACATCAGCGGCAAAAAAACGTAACTTGCGTGGAATCAGATTATGTATTTTTATTTATTTTTGACCTTTTGTATTGTTAAACTTCGGGAACCCATTTTGGTGGCACTGTTACCCATGTTTCGGATTTAAAGCCGGGGTTCATGATTGTTTTTTAACAATGCAAAAAAACCAACAACTTCAAATTGAAATAGTTTCAATCAGCAAAAATTATAAAATATCGCAATAAAAATTAACATCAAATAAAAAGTGCACATCACTGAAATTTTATACATCGCCCCGCAATTTTCGTCGCGAAAGCCCAGTAATTAGGGTGGGGTATTTCACAAACCACTATTGCCATTTCATGGATGTAATGAAAAAACTATACAACGTAGGCCACTACTACCAGGTTTTTGTGCGACTTGATCTCGCTAAAGGTCGGAATGCAAGGCTTAAATTTCGACTAAGTTCTGGTTTCATTAATTCTCGTGTCCATCTGAATGAAAGACGGTTATTTATTCAAGTCATTAAAGATCACAAAGAGAAGGATCAAAGCATCAAACATCTTTTCAACAAAGAACTTTTTTGTTGGCAGAGAAAGGCTTGAGATAAAAAAAAAATTACTGTGGTTGCGAGACTGAAAGCATTTTTGATCCGCAATTTCTTTTGAGCAATTAGAATTCAACTCTTGATTCACTTTTGATTTCCAACATATTTGGCAATAATGAAAATTAAAATTACCAATTATAATAATAATGCCCTAAATAGTCTAGGTTTGAATAACTACATAGAAAACTCTGAATAAATTAATAGATCAATTTCAAAATATGCAACTCAAAACGTTTTGAGGCAAAAATGAAAAGAAAAAGTCCAAGACTTTGATAAGTCCCGAGAACTTTGAGTAAATTAATAGATAAATTATGAAAATGAAATTTTTCAAAACGTTTTGAGGTAAAAATGAAAAGAAAAAGCCCAAGACTTGGATAAGTCCTGAGAACTTTGAGTGAATTAATAGATAATTTTTCAAATATGAAAATGAAATTTGTCAAAAAATTTGAGGCAAAAATGAAAAGAAAAAGTCCAAGACTTGGATAGTCTTGATAACCGTTCATCATTTACATTTTCTTTCATAATCTTGAGTAACGCAAGTATGATTCACTTTTTCTGTCAGAGCAGGTCCATAACTTAAAAACTTAAATGGTTAATTAAAGCAAACATTTGTCCCTCCCTGGTCCCATGATACCAATAAACATGCTTCCCCTTCTGTCCCTCTGAGTCTTGTTGCTGAAATGGCAACAGGGAATCTTACTCAGTGACTGATGTAGCTGTCACTGGGCAAGTAATCTGATACAGCCTCACACTGTGTTAACAAAACTTTCCCATTTGGTCAATTTCTGATTTTGGCACAAAGACAACAAAAAGGCATCAAAGGAACATGCTTGAAAAGAGAAAATATATCTAATGAAAAATGTTCATCAATAAAAAATAAAAATTCATTATCAAAAAAATGTAATTTATTTCTAGTTTCTTCAATATCAATTTCTAATTTCTACCAATATCAGTGGTTATCTTGAATTAGTGAAGATTTTCTTTCAACAACAGTACCAAAAGTAAAAAATCAATCTTCTTAATGATTTTATTTCTTTTTTTTGTGGTTGAGGTGAAAAATTCACATTAAAATAAAAGGATGACGCTGCATTCATGTGAAGTGAAAGCTAAAGTAACTACACACCTGAATATCTTTCTCTCACTAGTTGACAAAGGACCATTTACAGATACTTTACACAGTCTAAAACAACTGAAACTTACTTAACTTTGTAGTTTGTAGGATGCAGCAAAAAACAATTTAACTTCATTCATGTTCCATTGTGGGGAATATACTGACATTTTTTAGTCTCAAACATTAAACACGTTTGTATTGAAGAAATTTAAGGGGATGTAAAAGGATTTAATTTAAACAAAGCTCAGATGCAAAAGGAAGGCAGGGATCAAGTAGAGCATTCCACTTCAATGTCATTACATTATGTGTGATTAGTGAGCTTCACTACCTGTTGGTTCATGTATTACAATGAATTTAGTTGGCAAGAGCATTATTACATAAAAGAGGGGGGGTATGAGAGCCATTCCCTGCCAAACCTTAATGGAGAGGAAATTTACTCTGAGTTTGAGTTTAGATTTTAGATTTTGTTTTCCTTCCTAACCTCATCCTATTCTGTATAATATACTAGGATGCTGCTGGCGTGAAATGAAAATATGAATAAATGAAGTATGTTTGCATAGATGATCTTTTCCTTTAACTTTAAATTCTAAGAATACTGTTCATATAATTCACCGTCCATATAAAGACAGGTGACCAAGAAACAAACATAAACTTAAACATAAACTTTTTATCCCTTGAACTGCACCGATTTAAAATTAAAATAATGAATAATGAAGAAAATAATGATCAATTATTTTCTAAATGTTTCACATTTGAATTATTAAGTTGTGTTAGTCCAGACGTCAAAGCCAATTTAAAAATAAACTAAACTTTCAAAATCAAACTCAACAAATTTTCATACAATTGCCTGTATCAGCACCTGTCAGGGATTTACAAGGCTAATCCTTCAATGTGAATCCCATGTAATCCTTCTCTGCTGCAGGCATACAGCAGGACTTCCCCCTCTGCAGTCTGGATGGCAGCAGGGGACACCATGAGGGACACAGTGATGAGATGACTCACTCAATACAGGTGACAGAACATTTTAATGTTCCCCTTCCTTCCTCCACTGATTCTACCATCAATCAACTGCCTTGACAAGTTGTCCTTGCCATGTTTTTTTGCCTTGCATGTTATATTTCATTATGCAGGCACAATAGTTAAATTAAATCCTTTGGTATGTTTGCTTATAGAAAAACATAAGGAAAGAACTAAACTACTCCTCTTCAATAATATAAATGTATAAATGTTTTGAAATAAATAAGTTTTATAGATATTTTATTATTTTAAATTCAGAAGGGTTTTGATCATTCGTATCATGCCCCTAGATATGGAAAATTACCAATACAATCACAAATACAAATGTAATTAAGCTGGAACATTGCAATGCATAAAAAATAAATGAGGCAATAAAATGCATCACAGCCTTGATTTAATTCAAAGCTTGCAGACCAATATGATGAATACAGAACTCTAATTTACACAAATTTATGGTTTTACTAATTCACTTTTTCCATTCAAATGAGAGCCTAAACTGAGTGAAGTGGTGAGCCACCAATTTGTAAGTTTATCCAAGTCATCAGTGGCAATAAAGTGCATAATGGCACATGAAATTAATGCACAAAGCAATGCCATGGCTGTGGATTAACAGGATTCCTTAATGAAAGAAATTAATCTGTATTTCAATGACACTAATATTTAAAAAAGAAGAGATTGCAGCAAATGGGTCAACTGACAAAGACAAAGACTATTTTGATCTTTGTCTTCAGTGGCAAATCATGGATTAAAACTATATAAATTATAAGAAAGTAATTCCTAATTCTTAATTATTTTCGAAAGCATAAAAGGGCACAGAGTAAAAATGTTACAACTCACGACAAAGATCAAGCTAAATCAATCCTGGCATTAAAACCTATAATTAGAGTCACCCCAAGTCCAAAAAGAAAGTACCAGTGGTCCGATATGGGCATCAGTCTTCCAAAAACCATTTACTACATCTAAAGAAATAAACCCTGCTGTCTTGTTTTAATTTAACCAAATCAAGACCAAATTCTTAGGGATGCAAAACTCTATTGATACTCTCATCATGCACAAGGATATTAACACTAATGTTCATAAGAATCCAGCTATACCCTGGAGACTATCATGAGTCCTCATTCAGTGCCCTCCCAAATGATCCCTAATATTTTATGTGCTCATTTTCAAGTTTTGTTTGCACTAATTAGCCAGGGATTAATTGTTTAAGCCAGGTCTGACAAAAATGAAGAATCTGCAGTTAATGAGAGCACCCGAAATGGGATGAAAGTGATGAAATTGTCTTCAAAAAATCTAGCCCCAGAATTGTAATGCCCTGTAATGACCCATGATTGAGTACTAACTCCGATGCTTTAAATTGTTAAGAATAAAGTCGGGAGCAGCTCTCAATTCTTGAAAGAAAGTTTCTTTTCCAAAACTATTATTTAAATTGTGTATGATACAATCAATAGAAGTGTTCATGTCAGTAAATTTCACACGAAGCAGGAAAGCAGAAAGCATCTTTCATCTTTCTAGGGGAAACGAAACATTCAAAAACTGAAAAAGAAGGAACTGAACAGTAATGGGGAGGAAAAGTCATTGAACAAAGAACTTATTATCAATCATCAGAACATTGTTGCACTCATGATCATGAATTTTAAATGGCTACATTCCTAAATAGCAACATTTGGAACAGTAACTTGTGAAATTAACTGGAAAACTGCTCACTTGGGGCTTGCAGTAGAAGCAGAGATGGGATGTACATCTGATGAAAAATAATGATTGTTGATCTCCAGAGGGAGGACTAAATTCTCATTTTTCTTCTTTCCACTTGACAGCTCAATTCAGGAGAAAATAGACTTCTCGAGCCAGCTTTATTGTTTTTAAGCTTCTGCCTCTGTAGATTTCTCACCTCATAATTCCATTGACTTTTTGAATTGTTAGATTTTTGGTCATGCAACAAATAAGTTGCAGTACATTTGCACTAGAGTGAGGACTCTTGGTCAATTGGTCTATTTTGGCAAAACATTTTTAAAAGTTCAGAATTGGTTCAATTGCAATTTGGTCACCAAATCTTTCAGAAGTGATGTTTATTATGTTATTTCATTGCTGACTTAATTTATTTAAAATTAATCAAAAAAAGGATTAGTCAGTCATTAATTAGTAAATGACTTCATTCCAATGATGACTGAAGAGGTTGGAAAACAGGAATAAAGATTAATTCTAAATCAGGTATTAATGCCAAAGAGATAAATTTTACAAATCTAATACCAGTCTGTTTGTATCGTAAGGTACCTGTACATTATTTAAACCAGCTTGAGTGGAGCTGCTGCAGCTTCAGGTTTAAAAGTGAAAAAAATCTAGTTTAATCTAGTTTACAATTGCTCAACTGGCAGTCTATCGAATGAAAACACGATATCTACATTATTACGTAACTTCTGACGTGACAATACAAAGAATTTTTTGTCTCAGATTCAGTTTTTCAGGCTGAGGACCACTAACTATTGAATTTCATCCGACGGAATTATTTAAGATACCAGTAGCCGATCTAGGTATTTACTCGGCGGACAATGACTTGAAATATATGTGGCCCAAAATGGCAGCCATATTGATCTAAACATGTTTTAGCAGGGGTCAGGGGGCGCAGTCCTCTAAAGCCCCCCCCCCCAGCAACAGCGATAGATCCGCTACTAGATACATTTATCTCTCCCACATTGTTGAACAGTAAACTTTTAAATGTAATTAAACTTCACATTTTAAAGAATATTGTTACTTTCTTTCCAGAGAGTTGCAGTGCAGCTAAATTTTAAATGTGATTATACATTCAATTCAATTTACTCTTTTCAGACACAACAGCAAAAAGACATTACACTGAATTAATCAAATCTTGGAATCCCCATAGACAATACACAGGAGATGAGACATTGGTAAAGAATCCTATTGTTGCTATTATATCCAGTTATTATGTAGTTAATGGGCTTCCCTAATTTCATTACTCTGTGGATTTACTTTCTGATTGTGCAGTATCCTTCAATTATTTGTATGGTTTCACTAAACGATATTTATGAGCATTTTTTCTTAAGACTGTTCCTGGGTGTTTCTTTCAATATTTGGGGAATTTGTGCAGAGTTTGGACACTGATAGATGGTCTCTTATTTACTGTTATGAAATCGCGTTTTTATTGTGTAAATCATTAATGGGACTCACGTTAGTATTGTAATTAAAGGAAATAATTAATTCGCGTATTTATTGTAATTAAAGGTAAAGGTCAATA
>JBCAUI010501284.1:0-13297 GCA_038406195.1 Haplosyllis anthogorgicola | reverse complement strand
AATCTAAATCCAACCGATCAATAACGCCCCTAGCGTTACCGCAGGGGCCAATTAAAAACACTGTAAATATTTCGTCTCAGCTTTTCAACACAAGCCTTTGAAGGAATACGCGTCGCCAATTTGACACAATCCTTGCAGAGAATAAACGTCACATCTGTTAACTGACTTTATTGTAGTCGACCATTGGGTCGATTTGACAATGATAGAGAATGAAGAAAACTTCAGAGGCTACAACTTGTGGCCACAAAACTATTCTTTGTCCCTGTATCATTTCGAAAGATATCAGGAAACCTCAACAATTGCAATGTATCACATGTCGGATTTCGGTGTGTACTGTTACTTCTAAAGTATTTTTGAACAGATGGTTTCAAATTTAGATAGTGAGATCACACTTGTACATAAAATATTACTAATGTCCCAATTTGTCAATGTAGAGGTGCAACAATACTTTCACCGTATGTTAATCGATCGATTAATTTCTATCCCAGTCTCTAAATCTGCCACAAATTGTTTGGGCAAACAGGTGACTTATTTAAGACTCGTTTACAACGAGTTCGTTCATTATTTTGTGTATTGTCATCACAGATATAACTTATTCATGAAGATATAATTTCACAATTAATTTGTACGCAGAACTGGCTAGCAGCCCCGATATGTCGATCAATTCATTTGTATCTGTTGATCTTGTCACATAAAATATCATACATTACACGGCTACATTAGATCATGACGGAGATTGAAATTGTATCATACGAGGAGATAACAAATTTGTTTATCGTTTATTACGTTACATTACCGGACAAATGACGTTTCTCCTGCATTTATCTGTTTCATTATAGATATTGCAGAAAGCTTCCGATACCATATGCACTGTACATATTTTCTAGATTTTAAAACAACAGAAAAGTGTTCACGTAGCTCAATTTTATGAATACTATTCAGTGGCATAAATGATTTCACTTCTGTTAACTTCTTGAATAAAATTAGCAATCATGGCAGTTCATTCTGGGAATAATTATAAAAGGTCTATAAATTCCATCAACCAGTTTTTCCTCAAGGCCTACACACCGCCTAGAAGCAAAAAAATCAAAGATAAAATCTCCATTTCATGACTGTCAGCCTAAGTGAATATAGAATTCTATCAGTAGGGTGTTGAATGGCCAGCTTCAGACTTCAGACAACCATCTGAAACTTTAATGTCTCCTGGGTGCTTTGCAACAGACAAAGTCATCCATTCTAGTCTACATTATTGTGTCTTATTTTTTGAAGTAGATGAGTTCCAAGGGACTGTGTGGAACTCAATTTATGCTGATGATAAGTCTTCTATTTTATCAAACCATACACAATGATGATGAATAAAACGCTTCAGAGATAAATGCCCCGTGTATTCAGGTGCACGGCAGATCTTCTTTCTATGTAGCAATGACGTAGACAGGCTCACATTATTTTGTGGACTAAAAGGAAAATCTTGCAATAAAATTAGAATAACTAATAACTAATCTTCGAAAGCAGGTAATACCAGGTATCATGCTTTCCTATGTTTGTCAGTATGATGTAATGACATGCAATGACTCCAAAACTACTTTTCCAATGTAACTTGAGACACCTGAATTGAATATTCGCTTTTATTGATGTTGTTTCATAATTCATATTTCAATTGTCTGAACTCTATGACCAATATATGAATGTGAATCCTTTCATTATTATAGGTATGCATATGCGTAGCTCAGGTACTGAGGGCATTGGGCCCTCCGCGAAAATCTTAATGCCCTGTGGGACACTTATAACACCAGAAGGCATTCATCCTAGATCACATTTACTGGTTCGTTCAGAGGAAGATTGGTGCTTTGGGAGCTCTTGTGGCCCCAAGTCTTGGTACTTAATGGGATCTTATGTCAACCAACATGGACGCTGCTGACTCCTCATTCTACTAAGTGGCTGAAACCATAAACGTTTATTACACAAACAGGAACGTTCAATACGATTTCGGCTGAAATAGTCAGTGTCTGCATTTACGAACATACATTTAACGGCAAAACAATTGTACACTTTTTTGCACGGGAAAATTCAGAGAATTCAAATACTGACTGGGAATTCAAAACTGACTAGTTTCCTTCTGGCGGATGCATGTTCTCTCTCTGTGTGCAATGTATAGTGAAAGAAAACACGTTTCTGTACTAAATACACATTGGAGGTTTTTTGAAATGAAGCATTTTACTAATAAGACTAATTAGTCTAATTTGCAAGAGAAGGTGCCCACAATTCGCGCTAAATTTTGTTATGAAGGAAATATGCATATTTGGCATTTTTTGATTTTGTAAAATTAATTTATGAAATACAAATCCTTAAATACATTTATGCTAATTGCAGAACTTTCCTAGTCATGTTGAAGGAAACAAGGGGAATACCTTTTTTACTTAAATCACTGTTCATCAGTGAAATTAAAAGGTCTCTGTACAATTTTCTTGTACATGTAAGGTTACCTCTATCTAAACATTGGCTGTCATATACACCACTGCAATTTGACTTAAAACTGGTGTCTTGAACAAAACAGTATGTATAAGTTTGAAAATTTAAATATGTAAATGGTTTACAAAATTTAGTACAAGAAATACATATTTTTGTTTTCAAAAATTCTGGAATTTGTTATGTGTAGGACACCAAATTTAGGATGAAATGGGGTTTCTATATAATGCCAAGGGGTTGCAGTTTCCAAGTAAGACAAACTTTTAAGAGGGGAAAACCCTTTTCTTAAAGACTTATCATTGCACTGTTTCTTGAGCAGTTGTTTGAATAGGCAACAGCACCCATGTTTTGAAAACAAGGGGATGGCTAAATTTTTACAAAAATGTGTTTTGGGATCAATCCTAAAATACACATATTGTTAAGACAAATTTTTGCATTTATGTATGTATTCACTAATGCAACAACAAGAAATTGGTTTCTACAAAAGCAAATGTATGTACAAAAATTTGTGTACACATCATTGGTAAATAAATAGAAATAGACTAATTAGTAAAATGCTTCACTTCGAAAAACCTCGATTGCTTGCTGAACATTTCATCACGGGAATTAAAAAGCCGTTGCAGAACAAAACACACGATAATTTATACAATTATTATGATGTCGCCATTACAAAATAAGAAACATGATCACATTAGGTTTCCCCACAGGTTTCCTATGTGTATTGTGCTAATGGTTTTTCAATATAATTATGTCATTATGCTTCTGTCAATGAATGCTCTTCGGTGGCAGCTTAAAGTGCTTACAGTGTCCTTGATTGCAGAACACACGAACTTTTGCACATGAAATACATCGGGAAACCTGTTAACGAAGGGATGGATTGTTGGTTTCATTTTTACGATTCTACGAGTAGTCGAGATAACAAAGTGTTATCCAGTTGTAACATGTTTAGTCGTAATTCAGATTTTGTTTTTCTCATTCCTTTCCTTTCTGTATGTTTCTTGAAATGTGACCACAAATAACACACATTTACACAGACACTTGGTAACACATAAGCAAAATCAAGGCTTCTGTCTGTATGGGACAGAATAAAATTTGGTCAATATTGAGGATTTTATAAAAAGAATACTGATGTTTGCACTTACATGAACCTCGTGAGTACTGAAAGAGCATCGAAAAGAGCATCAAGGAACTACAGATTCATAAAGGCAAAATAAAACCACAATCCAATTTCTTGATGTGTCAATATGCCTTTCTTTAGGTCATGTCTGAGGTGTTCCCAGCTTTATGAGCTCTGACTACCTGTTGTGCCCCATGAAAGGCTTTATTGGAACCGGGAATAAGCTGTGTACATTGATTCTGTCAGCTCAATCTCATGTAAAAGCCACATGAGAAGCGTGGTCTCAGCCATTATTGCATTGTGTCACTGTTTACATTGTGACTTTTACATTAAAGTCTGCCTGCCTGTCATTCACCAATACGGATCAATACCAGACCGATATTCCAGATCTTGAGCATAGAGGATAATATTACACAAGAGAAAGCAAAGTGTATGAAATATTGGTTACAATTTTAGTTTGTAACAATTTTTGTCACGTCAAGTATCTGTATGTCTCGCAGTTTTAAAACGTCCACTTATTGTAATATGTACATAATTTTAGTGCAAGCCTTTGTTTTTAAAAGTATCGTACAATATTTTACTTCTACTTGTTCCTTTTATAAAACAATGTAAGAAGCTTATTCTGAAAGTTCGAAATTTTCTAAGTTACTGGGAACTTTTGCTTCACGTGATGCCACGTATGACCTGGTGAACTGACAGATATGAGCTTTTAATTAGACCATCTGTCTAAGGAAAGAAGTAGGAACTGTGATCAAGAGTCCAGTTGAGTTAGTGAGTCCCCAAAGGCATTAAAATTGCATATGTTTTCGGCTGAAAAATAGGGCCAATGGACGGCAACAAAAACCTTTTGTTTAATTGTAAAGTAAGATTAGTCATTTTCATGTGTTTTATCAGAGGTGTGTATTTTATCTACTGGTATCGTATTTACCCTTAAAAATGTGCAAATGACACTGTGATTGTAAATGTGCGAAGAGAAAGTGCCAAATTCATAATTTGTTCAACCCCATCGCATGATCATAGTCTACAGCAAAATTCCTAAGATCCATTGATTAATTTAATTGTATTGGTGCACGCCAAAGGTTAACAAGCGAGACAAAACGTGATTTGAAATTAAACGTCACTTCCTGTGTGGAGTCCCAAGGGATACCTGATGTCTGAACTTTTAGGTCAATGGATGAGTGTTTTGTCTTCGTTATTCCAGAATTAGGTGCTCCCTTTATAACCTACTTCAAACGGCACTGGCTTTAACAGTAAACATTTTGTCCAGAATCGACACTGAATCTGTGGACAAAAAAATACTTCTACAATGGCAATCATTGCAACATTTGCACTTCAATTAGTAATAAAGTTGACTTGTTGCTACTAAATTATTTAAGCAATGTTAGTAAAGGTTGCCAAGTAATTCTGAAGCCTCGCACGGAACTACATGGTGTAATGAATAATAAACCTACTGGTGCATAAACAATGCTACCAATAACCTATTACTTCCTGAATATAAATTGAGATAGTATCAGCAAAAATTAGGAGCGAAAATAAAGACTGATTAATACGCGTGTTGTTGCCATTTACCGGCGACAGTTACATCTATGCTTCCTACGCTGCCGAAGTCTTGCGTTTCGTCAACAACGCGAATACGTAGAATACATTAATATCATTATTATAAAGAGAAAAGATCTATGAGAAACAACGTCTGTGATAGATTACATTTGATAATATTTTTATACATGTAACCAATTTATATGTTATTTTATTCATGACATAACTAAAATTAGTAGCGTAGAAATTACAACTTTTAGTAATAGACTTTTAAAATCCTTTCTCAGTCATCAATATTAGTTACTTTATTAATTTGCCTAATCAGGCGGCAAAATAGAGAAGAAAGCCCTTTTGTTGTGTTTTCAAGGTCAAAGATCTAACCGATTTGGGCCAACGTAACCATTAGGATATGACGGCACTAATGACAATCTGACTGAAAAATGAAGCTACAGTGGCTAACTGTAGGGGCCTGCTTTTCCTGTAAACATTATGATATTTAGCTGAATGTCAGGAAATGCATGTGGGACACCATTAAGGTGCACTGTCCCAAAGATCCCGCGGTAAGGACAAACATATGAAACTGTAATATCTCCCGGGACGTCTTCAACACTAGAAGGCATTCATCCTAGATTACATTTACTGCTTCAATGTGGGCAGGATTGGTGCTTGGGGAGCTCGAGTAGCCCCAAGTCCTGAATGCTTAATGGTGTCTTATGTCAACCAAGCAAGTTGGATGAAGACATCCAAGGATGTGAAGGGATGAAGATGTGTCAATCTTTGTTACTGTCAAATTCCTGGACTTCAGTTGAGTTTAACAGGGTTATTTCTTTCCTACAGCTTGTGTTGAAAGTAGTACTGCAACAACTAATCAAAGTAGTTGATCAGTCGTTAATAATGGCGACTAGTCGACTACTTTTTCTGTGGTCGACTGGTCGAAACAAATATCAGCATCTTTGCAATCGATGTGACATTTACAGCCAGATGCATTCACTACATTTTACATCTTACAAAATAGTCACAACTAGTCGACAAGTCGATAGAAAATATAAAGCGATTAGTCGACTAATAAATTTGCTAGTCGTTGCAGGCCCTTAGTTGAAAGTATCCAAATTAACAAAACTAACAATTTGTTATTGCGAGTTTCCAGTGCATATTATTAGAATTGTTAGAATAGTCAATCTTTATCTATCCTACGGCTGTACATTATAATTGGAACATTAGGTGCATTATACTGCACACAATGTATTTCAGCGACAACATCTTTCACACGTTTTTATTATCAACATCCATTAGGATAATGGGTTGTGACATGTTTTGCCACTGGGACAGGAACGATTCACAATGCACTGTGCCACAGTTGATTTGCGTAACCTACATTCCTACCTAACATGCTAAATCCCTGGCGAATATTATCAAACTGTACAGCGTTAGTTGAAATAACACAATGTTGTTGGGAATAAATTGGTGACACTTTGCTTGTACTGTTACTTTCTGTGTAACAACTGCAGAATGCCGAATTCAGTAATTACTACCATGTACAAGGCGTGGCAAAATCATCAATCTGATGTGCGTATTCGGAGACCTTCTGATGGTCATATCTGTGATATTATTTCTGATTACCTGATTACCCATGTAACGCTTCGCGGATGCCGAAACCAAAAATAGAACTCTTAACTCAATGTCATCTGAGAAATCTGCTCGTAATCATCACTGAAACAAGATAACCTGTCGGCTACCAAGCTTCATGCCGCCATTTTGCCTGTCATGTGACTCCACATTCATGTGCTGTTGTGGCTGCAGGGAACACAAATCTAATCTCATGTGACATCCTTGGCACCTTGCCAGAACTTTCAGAAATCAGGTCAGAAATCAAAGCAAGAATCTGGTGAAAACAGAAAGCTGAATGCCCGACACAGGGCATTCAGTTCAATGAAGACACAAGTGAGCGCAAACACGATTCCATTCTTACGAAACAGAAGTATTATGTCCCTCTTACCAAAGATATATATTTATGAACGAATAATTGATGTTGGCTACTGGTAACAACATTGACCATTGAAAGTCAAGATATTTATCTAAAAAATTAAGACCGTGTTACTCACAAACACGAGCTTAATGTGATAACTGCTCGAAAATTTGTCGTTATCTGTTTTTGTTTGTGTGTACGCATATCACATAGATGGACGCATTGGATGCTCAGAACAACATTTGCCTCTCACTAGACTGAATGACTTAATCGCCTCTTTGTTGAAGCTTTCATGACTTTGTCACGCAGTCGTTCCCCACAAGGGGTTTGCGGCCGTTTCCTACTTATGACAGCGCTTGACACGACCTTATTTGCAATGACGCGGTCACCCATTTAATAACAATTTCCCATATTAACACCATTTCTAGTTGGTAATATTCCGCAAGACGAAGCCGTTTATGTTTCTGTGCTACAACATCAAAACAAGGAAATTTTATTTATTTTCAAAACAATGGAAATTCACGATCTTCTTGTTAGTATGATATTTGTAATTCCGTAAAATGAATTATATTTCCTGACTTGGATAAGAGGCTAAAGGTGCCGAAAGTGATTTTTAATTAAAAATCTACCTGTTTCATTTATTTTCGAATTTAACTTTAAGAAAGTATAAATCTGTAGGGTAAAAGACAGCTTAAAAGCAATAATTTGCAATGCAAATGAAAATGGTGTTGTGTATAAAGTTTCATAAATTCAGGATGTTAAGAATGAACTTCACTGAATATGTCAATACTATAGGTGGAGGGCCCACACATAACCTTTCATGATATGCAACACACAAATGGTAATGTCTAATGGTCTCCACTGTGTGCATTAACCTAATTATCTATTCAAAATTACGACAATGTTAGTTTTTGCAGAATTGGTAATGTCACAATGTTGTAAACTCATCCTGTTGTTGATTGAAATAGTTTCAAAGATCAGATTATTCCACAAAGGAGATCAAAGCTATGCAATGTGTATCGTGTTTATGAAAAGCCGAGACTAAAGGTGGAATTGAGCCAAAATCAGATGTTTGAACAGGTTAATATTCTTCAACTCTACATGTGCATAATTGAAGTGAAATGCAGTTTCCCAAAGCTTTGTGATCTGATTGGTAACATTATGGGTGTAGGTCAACGTATGTATGTCAGATGCTTTTTGACTTGAAACACTTTAAGATTCCAACAGAGTTGTTCCCGATGTAGATGTCTGAATAATTCTGTTTACACTGTTCGTGTCTTGTAACTACAAGTTGAAGCCTTGAATTAAACTCCTAGGGGATGTGGACTTTCACGGTGTAAATAGGGCTTAAACTGCTGTACACATTATATTATATTCATAAGTTTCGTTTCTTCATGTGCTAAAAATGCACTGCAGAAAACAAACTACGGACAGTGTTTTTGCCATTTGCTTGTCTTTTCCTATGAAAAGCTTCTTTAGCCATGATGAAATCCTTTACTGTTCTTTGTACGTTGCATTACTGTCAACAGTTCTGATGGGTTTAACCTTGTAACGTCAAAAAGCACAAGGAAACACAGACTACATGCTACTTTATTCATGTTAGCAAATTCAATTGTTTACCTAGGTAACATTGTTTAAAACGACTTCATCTAAGTTTGTTTTTATTTCTTTGATGCCATCTATATATTTTGTCTATTTTCTTACAATTGACGGTAACATGCAATGCGTAACCAAATTGGGAATAACCTGACTTGATGTCCACATTAGTGGCAGCTATTAAAGTGTTGTCTCAATAAAGATCAAGTTCTGCACTTAGCAATCATGCAACTTGTTCAATTTATCACGGTATTTGATACATTTAATGTCACAATGGACGATATTATGCAAACTATATTAGTAAATCAATATTAATCATTGTACCATTGCAAGGCCTGTTGTGACTGTGGTGAAATTAAGCTGAGAATACAATAGATCAAGCCTGAATAGTATGATACTGATTATAACACATCAATGTACTCATTAGTTTATTATCTAGGGGCGCGGGACATAACGCAATTTTGAAAGGTGCATCCACACGACCAGAATCATTAAAGATGACTACACGGAAACGCACCGTTCTTTTGTCATTAATGTGACACACTGTTCTCCGAAGGGTAAATAATTATATCCGAACGCATGAGGAATGCCCGAGGTAAAAGTGATGCTGCTTTGCCTAACTGCTTCCTCATGATTTTAAAACAGAACGGGACATGCATGTGTGAAAGTTTCAGCTGTTTAAGTATACTATTTAAGCAGATAGTTTAATAACATTTTCATTTTCTTCTTTTTCAGGTAAGTCAGTTAAAAACACTCTTCCAATGCATGTCACAACCTTCTACTGCAATGAATACAGAGTAAAATTCAAGGTATGTAAAACACACTTCTAAAGACGATAAGTGATGGATGGATAAAACTTTTAACCTTGAATTGAAATTAAAGCTCGAATTTTTCTCGTGTTAACTTTTAGAAAACACCTTATTGTCTCCGGCTCTTAAAGTCAGATTGCCAAAGGCTATTTGTGACTTGTTTTCTACATCTGACAGCTTCCGACATGCCTTTATTGGAAAAAATCCTAGAGCTCCTAAAACAGTTACTCCACTGTCCAATGGTTTGCTCCATTTGAAGCAATTTTCAATAAACTCAAGGTGACATGTCACTATCCATTATATTCCTTACTAATAGATTTCAAAAGCTTACTTTGTTCCAAAATCTTTTATCATGCATGCATGACAGAAATAGAACATGTTGATTCCCTTTCAGTTAATAAGGCATTAAAGACAATGCAATAAGATACATACAAAGATTTTTATTTACCTTATATGTCCTCCGAATGTCATAAAGGTACCATTAGTGAAATTGATTCTCTTTAAAGAAAGAAATCCTTTTAGGTGTAATGTACTAAAGGAGAACATTAAGGAGTAATCAATCATTTAAGAATACCGTTTACTTACCATGGAGGCAGAATGAATGTCAAGATATTACTTTTTGACCACGTGTGTTTTAGACGAATATGAGTCGTGATACATCATTCGACATTGTTTAATACGGTACATGCAAAATTGCAATTTGATATAAGGCATTACTTTGGTTTCATACTGCAGACCAACCAGCCATAATACTGGACAGACGTCATATGAAACAACATGACTTTCTTATGACACAAAACATAAGAAAATAACACGTCCAGTCAACTCGTGGATGAAGAGCACTGACACACCACAACTGCCTTTCATGACTTTAAATGAGACCATCTGCTTAAGTGTCACTTGGAGTTGCTTGTGTCCCAGTGGATATTAGAATTTTAGATGTTTTGCTCGAGAATGGGTCACGACATTTTTTGCACTTGCGTCAATGTGCTTTCGCAGTGCAGAAATAACCCCCCTAAAATGTGACGGGCACCTTGTTTAGGATGCTTATTTTGAGGTAGCCTATGACCATTTCATACTTAGTGACCAGAGAAAAGGTTTATATGTACTATTTACTTTTCTGCAAGTAATATGTACCTTAATACATCTTGACATCTGTAGTTCGTGTGAACAGATATTGACTGAGGTTAACCACCTTTATTTACATGTCATACTAAATACGTAGGATGACACAAGCATATAAACAATTATAACATTAATCCACAAGTCCTAATTTAATCATTTACATACATCACATTAAGGTAACCAGGTAACAGACAAAACACACCCTTCAAACAACAATTCATGTCAGTCTCAGTGGTGCTGAAACTCATTCGCACAATAGCTTATGTAGATCATGTTTCCATGTTATTGATGAAATAAAAGTACAATAGGATGATTAAAAGAGAACACAAAACATTATCTATAAAACAAGAGCTCTGTGGTGTAAAGTTACTGATATGATTGATTCTGGAAAGAGAAGCCAAATGAACTACAAGGAATGGCATGTGTAATGCTGTCTCTCTGAAAATCATTTCTCACGGAAATAACACACTATTGTCCCTCTTTAAAAAAAAGAAATTACAGGTTATTGTAAAAATGTATTGTTTAGAAAGCCATAAATATTACACAAAAGCAGATTCAAGAAAAAGGCGCCCAGTCATTATAATACAAAAGAATAAACGAACATTTGTACAGTTTGTACACTTGTACAGTTGTACATCAATAGCTTGTCATTGGTTTCGAAGCTGACTGTGTATGCTGACATGTTGTGCTTGGTTTCCAATTAAGCTCTTGTGCATTATCATAACTGATGTACAAATTTTACGCCTTCCAGAAAGCAATATCTTTTTTATTCATAATGTTACCCACAAACAGATGAAAATGAACCGATCATTTACATTAATTCGGTTAACATGACCTCAGACATCGAAACACCATTTTGCTTTTAATGTGAGATAGGGGGCGGTATTTATTTTTGTCCTTTGTCTGTCTCAAGAAAGCGAAGTGAAAAACATTGAGGTGACTTCACAGGTTTATTTCAGGACGGCTTTTAAGCCCTTTTATCCTCCCAACCATACTAATGTCCTTCTGGTTTTCTTTGCATTTGCATCACTGTCAAGTGTTGTGATGGGTTTAACCTTGTAAAGCTTACAAAATTCATGGACTTGCTTCATGTTGGCCTCTAGCATAAACTTGTGTTTTACTTTTTCAACTACAGGAAATGCACTTTTGCTGTTCTTACATATTAAATGTCATTCACAATAGCCGAAAGGATACTAAACATGTAAATCTACAAATCTTGAAAGATCTCATGGCATGTATTATCATGCAAATAGTTATTTCTCAAACAAAATAATTCACCCTCACTATATTAGAGACAATTGACAGAACAAACTAATACAGTGTGTATGGCGCAGTTACAATATCACTTTCCTGAAAATTTCCAATTTTTCATTGATTACTCTTTCCTTTATACAATTAAGTGGCCTTTTTAGGTGTACAAGCACAATTCTAATGTCGTATTCAATGTCAACAATCAGAATATCAATAGCTAATAATAAATGGGAACCTTTATAAATCATAAGTGCACAAAGATCTCGTTTTATTGTCATAAACGCACAACAGGGTGGAGACATTCTAAATACTCTTGTGTGATGTAATTATCTACCAGAAAATAGATCAGCAAATATGATAGCCAAATTACAGGTTGTTTGTATTGAACATTCTCAATGGAGATCAGGACCTGCACTTACATGCAACATGTTTTCATTGATTCTGATTTTAAATGAGAAAATGCATTAATTTACACTGCAATCAGATTTGTATTGCGTAATCAATAATTCATGAATTAGTAACCATAAATACCGTTTCAAAGTGTCTCTAATCTAAAACGGCAATAAAATCATTGTTAATTTCAATTCTGCTGAAAGAACACGCGATGGTTGTTCAAAACTGGAATTATCTCCTTTGTGTTACGCTTTCCGGGAACAAAACACAGCATAACTTTCTTTTGTTTTTAAAGGCCTTTCTTGAACTGGCTCACAGCATAAACTCTACACTACACAAGTTGCAAACTTCTTTAAATGAAACTTACAATTCACAGCAGAGATTAATTCCAGTTGAAACAGTTTTCGCGTCACTGTAAGCTGTGTGATAGTTCTGTAAAAGAAACAAGTACCTCAGAGTCAACATTGATTTCCTTTTATGATTCTGTTCCAAGTTCCCTACAAGCAATGTTGCTACAAAAGAAACCTGATCACATAGTGTTTTGCAAACTCATTATGAAGCATACAGTCATCTTTACACAGTCCTTTGTTGTAAATTCGACACTGGGCTCTGCAGGGCAAGTAATTACATCAGTCTGCATAATGATTGTAGTAGCAATACCGCCAGTTCTGCCTTTACTAATCCAGTTTCCATGAATAACATATGGAATTTTTATTTTTTAACCCTTTATGTTTACATTTCGCATGTTTCAGAGCATTTCTTACGACGGTCACTAATTTTATTGCACTTATTTGTGATTTCCTAAATCTACGCACAGATTTGAGATTAATAGAATTACTGATTGACATTTACATCTATTAACAAATGATGATTACATTTGTATTTAAATGTCCACAGACCAATTAGGCCGTGAATAATCTAAAGAAGCATTACTATTTATGTCGCAAAGTGGCTTTTTCTTTGGCTTTTCTTTTAAGAAATAGATAGTAAAGGGTTAACTTCAATATTTGTATTGGAAATGCATTGGTTTATTGAATG
>JBCAUI010501273.1:0-13298 GCA_038406195.1 Haplosyllis anthogorgicola | reverse complement strand
ATTAAGTTGTGGCTGTGAAATTTCTTATAATGATCTTGATGCACTCTCAGATGACCTAATATAATGATTTTCATTTGATCAGATGTTAGGTAGTCATCTGATTCAGATATACGAGCCATTTCCAAAGAGGAAAGGAAGCAGAACCCATCACCTTGAACTTGATTGCCTTGTCTGTTTCCTTTGAACAGGTACTCATCAAATGCTTTCCAGTGTAATCCAGGAGGTGGAGCCCTTGAAAAATAATAAATGTCCTTTTCACATATTGCAGGAAGGAAGCCAACAAAATGCACAATGACACATGCACAAGCAAAATGACTCAAAATAGTTTTATTTTCTGTACTTATAGATTGTAGGTTTTCTGCGGTTCTTCTTGGACTGGAGTCTTCATTTCACTAGTAGCAGCTTTTTCAATAGAAGCCCCAGGATAACTGTCAGGGACAGTATCAAGGCCAGGAATTTCTTCATTACTGAAATGTCAGGTTTTTTGATTTAGTATTGTAATAAATGGTTAATGATCTGTATTTGTCTGTATTCATCTGTATTTGCCAGCAATACAGATGAATATGGCTTATTAATCGTGTTAGGACAGCCGTTTTCGTGTAACTACTTATCACCTGTATAGCACATGTATGTAACATTACTAAACTGTTACAGGTTCTATGAATTTATTTACCTTTCAGACTTTATCTTGGGGCTGAGTTGGGGGGTATCAGAATATTTGGTTCACTTTTAGGTCACATTTTGGTTTTTCCCCTACTAACAGTACTACAAATAGAACTAGTTTCCAAATTTGGGGATTGGAGGAATTTTAAATTAGAGAGGAAAGGGGTCAAAATTTAATTAGAATTGGACATAGGCATTTTATTTTTTACTTAACATATTTTACTGGGGGTATTGGCCTGGAATTGGTTACATTACTTAAAGTATGTGTGGGTTCTACAAATCCATTTTTGCAATGGTGCTAAGTGCACTTTTTTAAAGAAAGGAATAGGCCTTATTTTCCTCATGAACTTGTGATATTAAGGAACTCCCAGTGGCAGGATAAGACTTACAGGTCTGAAGGACTTACAATTTTAAACAAGAGTTATGTTGTGGTTTCACTTGAAGGATGACATTAGTAACAAAGCAGGAAACTGTTTCCTGTTAGCAGCCATATAAGTAAAATAATCACACTATAATTACTATTAATTTTTTTTTTACTTTACTAATAAGTAAAGTAATAATAGTAATGTTATTGAATATAGTGAGTAAAATAAAATTATGAGCAAAAAAATAGGAAACTATTTCCTATTCAATTGAGTTAGGGTCTACTATTACTGCTATAACCATTCCATGACAGCGATTCCATGACAAGGGTATAAATGTTTGTTACCTGTACTGTCAGTTTGTACTTCTATATTTCCATCTTCATATTTTGGGTTGAATCCCCTAAATCTGCTAAAATTTTTAAGTGGTTTTAACCAGTGGGCAGGTGGTTCCACTTGAACATCTTCATTAGCATTTTGATCAGATGATAAAGTTATAACTTCTCCTTCTTCTGGCTCTTTTTGGAAAAACAGACTAGCTGAACAAGAACTGTGAACTTCCATATTACTTTCCGACATGCAATCTTTCTTACAATTCATTTGGCAAAGAAATTTAGTCCAAATTTTGATCTTGAAAATATTCAAATCTGCCTGCAGGAAATCCTTATAAAAGGAGGGAAAGGGTGAAGGTCATCCTACCATGTGCTTAGGTAATAAAAGTTTAATTTTGGGTAATTTCCAACTTTGTAATTTTATTTCAATTAGGACTTTTTTTCAAAAGATTAAGTATGTGCATACCAGGTGAATACAGATGAATATGGATTACTATATGAATAATAATCTGTATTTGCTGTTAATATGCATTAATATTTCATGTATTCATCCATATTTGTCTGTATTCATTCGCGAATATGGGCGAATATGGATAAACTTTTTGACTTTAGTTTAGGAAATAGGGATTTTTAAACTTATTTTGTGGAGATGGACATATATGTGTCATTTGTGTTTTATGTTTAATAACTATATCTTCAAAATTGCTATTCTAAATTGTATGAAAAAGTGTACTTTTTGGCATACCAGGTTAATAAATAAAGTAATTTCAATCTAACTTCTCACTGCATTATTTTTGTGCTTCTTTATGTAGAATTTGTTCATATTTTTTTTTAAATGTATGGAAATTATGTAAACATGTTCTGATGTTTGTTTTGGGTTTTGAAAACTGCTTTTTTATAATAAATTTTTCAAGTTAGTACTTTTTCCATTGTCTTTTTATTTCAACAAAAGAATGTTGATCCCTGCAGCTGTAAGTTGTTTGAAAGAAAATGTCTTATGTGCTGATACTGTAGTCAGGAACACACTTTAACCTGTCACTGTTTATAATTAATACATTAAAACTGTGGTAATGGGAATATACTGATGACAGCTCAATTGTCATAAATCTGGAAGAGGTTAAGGGGGTTTTGATTCCTGAGGAAAAGAGACTTCATTATCACACTGTAAATTGAGAGTTTTTTACTTTCACACTTCATCTGGTCATCTGGATTGGTTGAAGGGCTTTTTTGGGGGATGAGGTAATACTTCTGGGTAGGGTTAACTCCTCCTTTGTCCCATTTCATACAGTATTTCTTAGGAACAAATAGGTGTATCTGAGAATACGGATAACTTTAAGGAAATAGAAAATTCAATGTAACTCAAGTGAAACAATTACCACCTCTTACTCAGAATTATTATTATGGCCACTTCTGGGTGCCAGTGATTGCCATAATGATTCTGGTCATTGTTATTTGCATTCTTGGTTTTGCTGTTTTCTGGGGGTCATATTACTTCAGCAAGAAATTGTGTAAAAGGAAAGAAAGAGAGCAAGTAGTTGAAGTAAATGAAGAAAGAGAAGGACAAAATAGGAGGGGAAGGGGAGGGGGAATTGAAATGTCCCCCTCAGAAATTGAGCAATATGAAATGCAGGTAAGGGAAACTGCTATTAATATAGACCAGCAGGCAAGGATTTATTTTGAACTGGAGGATACTTACTTTGATAACTAATATTCATTGCATCAAAGTTGTAAATTTCATTACTTCTGTACATATATACACATATATAGATAGGATACATATTGGAATATATAGTGGAATATACTGGATTATTATTTTAAGTTACTTGAGGAGATATATGCTGAAATATGTTGAAAAATTGAATACTTTTTAGGTAAGTTGCCATTTCTTGATCTTTATTTGCATAGATATGACAAATACAGACGAATACAGGTTAATTTTCTGGCGAATACAGATTACTTTAGTCTGTGTGTTGTATCTGGGTCATTTATGGTTTTATTTGCATATTGATCAGTATTTGTGATGAATATGGCCTAAAAATGAGTGTGCATGCTTATGGTTGAAGTCTATTTTCTTGGTTATAGGCTATTATGTATCATAGTGCCAGACTATGTATTTTTTTACACCGAATTGAATGTTTTACTGGTTTTTAAATGGATGTTTCTTTTCCAGTAACATTTAATTTCAAAGTCAAAAAATAATAGATAACAAGATCAACTTAATTTTAAGAATAAATTACCTCCGCTCGTCAGTAAGGCTTCCTACGTCAACACCTTGAAACAGCTTACCTTCACGTCATACTATTGCGCCACAGTTCGTGTGTGATGCGGCTCACAGACATTTAATACGCCGAGAAAGTCCATCCGACTGTGTTAAATTTAATAAATTTATAAGTAAAATCCAGAAATTGTGGTAGATTTTATCATTTTAGTTCCATAGTACAAATAATTAATGGATTTATGTGGGACTACGTTTTTTACTCGGAGGTGTGGTGGACCAGTACGATGGTTGTGATGAGGTTCCACATTGCACATTGTTGACTCAAAAAGGCAGAGAAGAGAGAATTTCACTGTTTTATCGAGTTTTACAAAGTGTCAGTTGGAATTAAAGGCGTCAGACGGTAGACTAGGACCATGGACTGCGCCAGTGAAGAAGACATTAGGTGCATGTGGACTCCACATCACAAAAAACCCACAAACATACAAAAGTTCATAACTAAACTGAATGACAAATCAACACAGACTGCTGCATCTGACAGTAAACAAATAGGTGTGTGACTGTTAATTATTTATTTTATTTTATTTTTAAATCAGATGGGTTTACATGCGTTGCCAGGAGCTATGCTGAACTACATGTGTTTGTGATGGAGAGACGGGCAGCCTGAAAATCAGCTGTTTCAGTGACAACGTCAAACTTATAACCAATAATGTAACAATGTTAGCAAGAGTTGCCAATTTTAAATTGAATAATATTCTGTACTCAATATTTATGTAAATTTATTTTAAACAATTACCAATTTAGTGTGTATGTGTGCATGGAGGTAGATAGATGATCCAGTGGTTCGACCGCTTGTGAGTAAGCTTACTGGCGCCACTGCAATGTTTACATGCATACATGAAGTGCACATGTACTTGGTGCCCACCGGCCCTCACCTGCCACACAATAGTGTAATGGTCATATATTATGATCACAGTGTAAACATGTCTTGTCTCTTGTGCTGGTACCTGTGGTCTGACGAAAAATATTCCGAAGGATTTTCACCGAAAGAATTTGATCGAGAACAGCCATTTAATCAAATGTCTATCGAATTGACAGTCCTCCGAATCTGTGCCATCAGGAAGCCTGCTGTTTTGCACATTTTCCCACTGTTTTGTCACTGATTCTCACAGTTGTTTTCCGTACCATATGTTTGTATATAGACTTATTTTTGATGATAAAATCAGCGATACATGATTCCTTAACCCTACGTCATGTTAAATATTTTTTTCTGAAAGATTTCTAAGAACTTGTCTTGAGCGACACTGAACTTTTGAATTAAAAAAAGTGTCGTAAAAGGCAGGATGTCGCCCAAGACAGTTTCACTTAACCTAGTTTCAACAACTTCGTGCGCAATAAGAGTTGTAAAAAATAGGATGTCGTTCAAGATAGGTGTCGTTCAAGACAATTTCTACTGTATCTAAAACAAGAACCCTCCGAAAATGAGAAAAATAATGAGGGAGTTTAAAATTGGTTTATCAGAGACTTTTCTTTAAGTCTAGAAATGTACAAATTTAAAAGATGCTATTAAAGGAATAATAGAATCTTTGAATATACTGAAAATGCAGAGTAAAGTCTGAACATTTTGCAGCAACAAGCAGAAAGTAGGAGGAAAGTTACTAATGAAGACAGACACGGAGTGTGTTTTATTAAGGCCTGTGGATGTGTGTCACCTCAATGTCTCTGTGCCGTTTTTATAATCGATGTTTTACATGTGTCGCCTTGAGCACAATCATGATAATAGCGAAGCTGAGACACACGTTTTACGTTACCCTGCACGAAAAATTGTGAAATCATGAGATTTGACGTAACATCCCCGATTTATGTTCGCCACAGAGGTAGAGTCCGGTAATTTCTTGTAACTAGTTTTAAGAATCTTAGCGCGACACTATAATTCAAACTGACAATACCTTTTTAGCGCAAAAGTTTATGACGGAGAAAAAACGTGTAACTCCACCTCGCTAATAACACGTCCCTCTGTACACACAGCCCGTGAATAACTCTCAATTCAATTAAAAAACAACAATGTAAACAAAAGCGCAACGGCTTGACGCAATAAATCAGATACTACATATACATAGGACACGCTAAAAATTAGATAAAAATACCATACTTCCAACGCATTTAATATATGAACAATTTCCAAAAATTGTCCGTCAAAACGACGGACAAAAGTTATGAAATTTCTAGTAAATCCTGTACAATGCGACTGATGGAAATGAGTATCAGATAAGTTGTAACAAGTTGTATCGGGACGTTTGCTTTGATATCAGGTCACCGTGACCTTTATGTTCAATACTGCAACCATGTTTGTATTGTATTTGAGTCCTTCTCCTGAGCATGATACTGTACCTTGATACTCAACCCACAACACAGATTTGCTGTGTTAAGGCCAAACTTTTTTATTTGTTGGATTACGTCACTGCCATTCCCAAGTCCTGACTCGTTCTGGCAACTACCAGAGCTCCTGAGCCGGGTTGGAAGAGAGGGGGCTGACTTTTAGAAACTGTCATGGCCGCAGAGAAGTCAACGCAAGTTTTCCATCTATCCAGTAAGCCTCAATGCCAAAAAAAGTGTGGCCTAACTCGTGTATTCTTACTATTACAGGAGGGTATGATGAGCTGTACAGCTGGTCTATAGAGAACGTTCACGACTTCTGGGAGAACGTCTGGCACTTCACAGAGATCAAGCATTCCAAACCCTACGACCAGGTGTGTGCACTGTGCAGGTACAAGGGTATCAAGGGTACCCGTGGCGGATCCACGATCTCCCGCAGGACGGGGCGCACTGTTAAAATTATGTTAAAGATTGTAAATTATATGCAGAACCCCATGAAAATGGAGAAATTTGGAGCTGGGGGTGGGGTGTGCGTTTCTGGTGGCAATCCTCGGATCCTGCAACGGTATCAAGGAAACCAGAAGCGTCACAAAATGCACAAAAACAGTAGTCCACAAATCGTAATAAAAACACGATTTGTTTGACCAGTTGCCGACTGTGAGGCAGTTATGTGAGGCTATTTTATTTCTGCATAGGCTGTACTATTTAGCAGCACATGTGCAGTGCAGTCAATGTGGGCATGATATAGCACACATTCGACTGCTGTCAGTAATTAACCTTGCTAACTCTTAAATTCCATTTAATCTGTAACTTTGCTGCGTAAGGTAACATCGTTGGGTAACGTAATGTTGCTACGTAATGTAACATCGCTGTGACGTAACGTTGCTATGTAACATAACATCGCTCTATAACGCAACGCCACCGGGTAACGTAACGTCCTGTGTAACATCGCCTCACTCTGTACCTTGGTACTTCAGGTCGTGGATAAGAGCGCAGGCGTCGCGGACATCCCGGAGTGGTTCGCCGGAAGTCGACTCAACTTTGCGGAGAACCTGCTGAAGCACAACGACGACAGGATCGCCATCTACTCTACGAGTGAGTTGTAGCAAGAGTTCACAAAATTAAGAACTCAACAAATAACAGTACATTGTATTTTTTTTTAAAATTTTGTTTTATTAGGGTGCAATGTTATGTGTGCCACTGATTACCCCGATTTTGGACTTCGTGTGACCGTCCACATGGGTTAAAATCCAGGGTGGATCTCTCACATACACTTTTTCTTGCTTGTGTGCTGTGATCCCAAAGGTCACGTCTGGTGCTAAACCTGCCTTTTTACCTGCGTTTTCCACCAATAGAGGTGTACACTATACATGTGTATCCGGTATGGCTGACCGGGCTCCTCTCACATGCATCAGCCAACAAATAACCTTATTTTGCACCAGACACGACTAGTCGACAAGTCTAGACTACTAATGCACCCGACTAATCGACTAGTAAAATTGCTATTCCTCCCAGTTCTACAAATTACCGTATTTACCCGAATTGAGGCACCTGGTGCCAAGACCACCACCGCTCCTCCCAGCCCTTCAGGTTGAAAAATTCTCTGAATACAGTAGGACCCTCTTTTGAAGGACACGAAAGTGTCGAATAAGAGAGATTGTCGCTCAAAAGAAATATCACAAAAGGGAGTCCTTTACTTAAATCTGTACAGAGCAATGTTCTTTGTGTTTTGCAGGTGAAGAATGCCCGAAAGATGGTCACACATACAAACAGTACAAAAAAGGTCAGTATAAAATAAATAAATAGATTAATTGTGATTATGCTAGTTAGATCCAATTGTAACAAAACATAATTTCATACGTTGATTTAGTGCGTTGTTTTGTAGGACGTGAAACGTCTTTCACATTTAACGAATTCTATAGTTACCATAGTAAATACTATTATTACGTGTTGCAGAAGGGTCACAGATACGCAAAGTTACGTTTTCACAGTTACGTCATGATGTCGCCATGTTTGCGTCGGCAATGAGACGTATGGGAGTGCAGAAAGGTGACAGGGTCGTAGGTAAGATTTATTAGGGCAGTGTTACCTCAGGTGATCTTACTCCGATTATAATTTTACTTTTGTAATTTAACTCCTTAAGACGACATTAATATTGGAAAAATTATTTTGTAAATAAACGGTGAAAAAATTACTTAGCGTTGTTTGAGATTTTCTTCGCTGGATTAATACCAGACCACATTATCATGTGCACATGTGTGCAACAGTTGTATTTAACTGAACCTTCGGGGTATTTCACAATTTTCTCTTGATTGCTACAACAGAGTGGGATAGATTTAGTGGTATAAAGTGCATCAATAGAACAATTAAACAAAAAATTAATTATCTGGGCACACCATTGGCACACCACGAGGTGCGCTCATGTAGGACGATGTTGTAGCACTGTGTACTTCACACTTTCTTGTTTCACATACATTACATGTATATGGTTTCAAAGAACATTATCTATCAATAAAGTTTATTGCTGATCAAATGCGTAACACTGTGGTTTTTTGTGAACCTGTAGGATATTTACCGAACTGTGTAGAGGCGGTGGAGGCCATGTTGGCTGCAGCGAGTATCGGCGCAATCTGGAGTTCCACCTCACCGGATTTTGGGGTCACGGTAAGTTTGACTTGAATTGTTTCGTCATCTCGCACGTTTAAAATACCGTATTTGTCTTTTTTATGGATTATGATTATGATTTTTGGATTTTTATGATTATGCCCGAATTATGGTGCACCCCATTTATTTTTAGCTCACTTCTTGAATTTTTTCACTGTAACTCACAAGCGTTCCATTAGCATTGTGTTACAAAAGAAGGATTTTTTCAATTAATGTTGAAAAATGTAAACTGAAAAATAGATTTGTAATCACCAGAGGGTTGATATGTCCACTACTTCAAAAGTCAATCCATTGATGTGTCCACTACTTCAAAAATTGGTCCAAATGATTTTCTAAATAATGTGCACCTAAAACATTACATGCGCATAAATTTGGGACGTTTAGCTTCAGGTAACGTGGTGCATGACGTCACCTGAAACGTGGTTTTAGCAGGTTTTCACATCAGGCAAGACCTGAAAATGCAGATTTTCAGGTTTTGAGTTACCTGATTATTTTCATAAGAAATTTGAATAAAAATGTATTCAAAACTATTATGAAATGAAAGAGTTAACTTTTTACATTATTACCATGTCAACATTTGTCATGTAACTTTATATTTACAATACAAAAACATGAGTTAAAGTGACAGTGTATGTCTGAAAATTGTTTCAAAACATGAGATAAAACCTGAGTTTTTGGACCACGTAACCTTCAGCTAAACCTCCCTATTGACAAATACGGTAATGAGGTGAAGTGTGAAATTACCATGATTCTCCGTCAGTGCGTCGTTGTGGTGCCAATTGTGCCTTCGTAAAACATCTTCAAACCAGTCCTGTTGGTTAAAATCATTCTGTTTTTCTTTGTTTTTAGGGCGTGTTAGACAGATTTTCACAAATAGAACCCAAGTTAATATTTTCTATAAATGCGGTTATTTATAACGGTAAAGTTCACGACCACATGTGTAAACTCACTCCGGTCGCTAAAGGTAAGTCCGGCGCAAATATTCACTCATTCTCAGCATTAGGATTAATCACTGACTGTTCACAGTCAGGCTGGTAATGCCGTTTTGAATCTGCATTACTGGAACCTAGCATCTGTGATAAAACCTAGTGGGTTCCACACTCACAGCCAGTAAACTAGCCTTGTATGGAACCTACTATCTAGCAGTGCTAAAACCTAGTGGGTTTCACGCTTACCTTGTGCTAATCCTAAATTGAGCAAGAAGTCATTTACGTCCTCATTTGGCAGCTTTTGAAGTGATTATTTAAGATATGAGTGGAAGAAAATTGTGGTTGGCATAGAGAATTTAATAATACTTCTACGTTATTACTGTTTTATGGTGTGTAAGTCTTGATGTATGTATTTAATCTTTGTACTATGAGAAGTTAAGGTGACTGATTCTGTTTGCAGGTTTACCATGTTTAAAGAAGGTTGTTGTTATACCTAATGTTGTTAAGGCGGGAGAATCTGTTGATTTGTCAGAAATTAAAAATGGGTGAGTTTTTACAAAAAATGTGGTAATGTGCTGTCCCATGTAGGTATGGTACCAATTTTACAGCTTGGTATGGTGAAGCTGACATCCAGTGTTTTAATTATTGGTATTCAGTTAAACAGTCATGGCCTCGGTTTGTGCTATACATTGGAAGGTGAATACAAAGACACTGAGTTTGCCTGAAATCCAAAATAGGAGTGCCAGTGGCTCTAAAATGGTTGTGCACACGTCTTAAAAAGTTATTCCGACCACCATATGAAATACATGTACCAGTAAATGAAATTAATAATTTTTATTGACATAATTTCAAGACAGAATGTGGTTTATTTTTCAGGTGTTTACTTGATGACTTCCTGCACAGTACAGTGGGGCCCTCTGGTGAGGAACAGCAGGAGTTGGAGTTTGAACAGTTACCGTTTAATCACCCTCTTTACATAATGTATTCCTCTGGTACGACAGGTGCTCCAAAATGTATGGTACATTCCGCTGGGGTGAGTTGCAGCAACCTTATTCTGTGTTGATATTATGGAGCAGATCTTAAGTTTCTGGTGATAAAATACTGTAGGCATTTTTTGGGAATTTCAATTTCCCACTCGATCACTGCAAAAAGCATTTGCACGAAAACTGGTGCTAAGTCATTAGACTAAATCATATGTGCACAGTAGAAACTTATACCTCCAAGGACAGTACAGTAGAACCTGTTTGGGAGAACTACCTACTGTGTAAGGCAAACAGTTCGTCGATGGCAGTGTGTCCGCCCAAAACAGTGAAATTAATGGCAAAATGATTTGATGATCAGAAAATAGTTCGTCATTTATTCAGAGTTCGCCCAAAAGATGTTTTACAGTATTACATTTGTGGCTTCACTACTGCCTGTATGACAAATAAGCTGTTTTAAGTCTTGTGTATTTATAACTAAAACACACTTTGACGTTTCAGGGAACTTTAATAAAGCACCTAGAGGAGCACGTGTTACAGGGGAACCTCACGCATGATGACGTCATGCTCTACTACACCACGGTAACGTAGCAACACAATGCTTCACAGTGAACAGGACAGGGTGTCCGGGTGAGGGGGGGGGGGCGGCATCAGGCATACCAGCAGGTTATAGCAGCAGTGAATGGTTGAAAATACAGTTATAGTAGCTAAACGGTCTGAATTTGTTGAGCAAACCATATAAATCTAACATGCACGGACACATTTGGTAAACTTCTTAGTGCTAATACCTCATGAAAATGAGCTGAAAACTGTGATATTTTCCGTGTTGGGAAAAGGGTTATAGTTTTCCATTGACTCATCAGTTTCCAAGCTTTATCCTAGTTAATTAGACGTTTTGTTGTCGGTATGTTTCAGACGGGTTGGATGATGTGGAACTGGTTTGTCACGGCACTGGCAGTGGGCGCAGCTATAGTATGTTATGACGGCTCTCCTCTCGTACCAAACCCCAACATTATATGGGATCTCATTGACGAAATCGGGTTCGTTTTAAAAATGGTTTACATTTTACAGACTGGACTTTCAAATGTGCGATCGAGAGAAAAATAGATCTTGGTCCCGAAAAAGTCAAACGAAAATTTGTGACATGATATGACAATTTGTCTACTGTTTCTGATTGTGAGAGACCTTTTGCAGAACATTTGGCGATGCGATGTTGTCTGCCGACACACAATTGGTGATTTTACAACTTATCAAACGTGTGTTATAAAGCTGCGTAACTTGTTATTGTTTCAGGGTGACGGTTCTCGGCACGGGTGCGAAGTGGTTGTCAGTGCTGGAGGATAAGGACATTAAACCACGTAAGTTAAGCTCGGCCACACCAAGCTTTAGCGTTTGCTTTCGCTTTAGCGTTGAATTTTTCGTTGGGCGGTCACACCGCGAGTCTTAAAACCAGCGTTGTTTTTTGCTTTGCCGCCAGCCACAGGAGATCTAAACATTGGACGGATTTTTGCATTTCTTATCTCATTTTGTCATATTTGTCTTGTTTTGGTTTTATTGGCCTCCACCTAATGTTCAGATTTTCTGTGGCTCCAATCCATTCCAGCTTTAGCATTTACGGCAATGTTACATTGAACTGTATAGAAATCAAACACAAACGCTAAAGCTCAAGCTAACGCTTGGTGTGGCCCGACCCTTACAGCATAAACCAAGAGCCTTGTGAGCAAAGGATTTACACACGATATGGAAGTTAACAAATGAACGCACCTATTTAATAGTCCATAACGAATCCACAACCTAAAGATCAAGTCAATCGGATCAAACGAATTTATTTGATTAACAGTCCATCAGCATAAACAAATTAGAGGATGACAGCGAGTCTAATATGCTGACTTGTGGGTGTGCAACCAATGAAGAACGAAGGTCAGATCCTGAAAAATAAAAAAAGACACAGTTTTAAATGCGAGAGCTATGCAGATTTGAAACAGCATTACTTATATACGTGTACTTGTATTTTGCAGGCTCCACACACAAGCTGAGTAGTCTGCACACCATACTGTCGACAGGTTCGCCGCTGAAGCCACAGAGTTTTGATTACGTGTACAGAGACATTAAAGAGGACCTGCTGCTCGGATCCATCACAGGTAAGTAGGTTACTGTGACTGTAAGGGCCCGGCCACACCGAGCGTTGCTTCAGGCTTTGCGTTTTGCTTTGCGTTGAATTTTGCGTTGAAAATAATTGGGTCCCTGTATGTTGTATTGAAGTCGCCACACCAAGCTGCAAAGCTAGCTTCAAAGCAAATGAATGGGTCCCAGACCCATTTTTTGCTTTGCTTTTTGCTTTGTGGCCAGGGTTCGTCATGTTTGCCTCATTTTGGTTCTCTTGGCCTCGTTTTGAGTTTCCACTTATAATTCTATCACATTTGCCTCATTTTGATTTTATTGGCCTCATTTTGAGTTTCCGCTAATAATTCTATCACATTCGCCTCATTTTGATTTTATCAATTTTGAGTTTCCACTAATAATTCTATCACATTTGCCTTGATTTGGTTTTATTGGCCTCGTTTTGCATTTTTGGTGATAATTATATGCAAACTTCAAATACATGCCAGTTAATAGTTGAAATTTGTGTAGAAAGTAGTGGAATGTTACTTTTCACATAATGTAGTGTTATCTTATGTTTCTCTGAAATAAAAAAAAATGGTTTGCAAATGTCATGTGGTAATAATTGTAGATAAATAAAAAATGTAAATTTATTTGTCAAAGTGTCATGTAGTAAA
>JBCAUI010501262.1:0-13298 GCA_038406195.1 Haplosyllis anthogorgicola | reverse complement strand
GTGTAATATTCAATGAAATAAATGTAATAGAAATGACTTTAAGCTTTCGCTTGCTCTTTGCATTCACTCCGCCTCACTTACCGATTGATGCTAGTCGACATCAAGTAGCAATCAATAAGTTCATAGATATGAATTAACATTGAGTTGGATCATGGAGTGTGTACATAGAACTATCTGGTTGGTGTCCCACTCCTTTGTTTTAGCCAAAAATTATAAATTTTGAGCAAGCCGCTCAGTTTACAGATTGGATTCAACTGTTGTTTTTAATACTATCATAGCCAATTGCTGAAGCTTTCGTGCAATTCTCAAGCATGGAGACCCACAATTCACAATATAACGATAAAAATATGTCGACAAATAAGAAAGAAAATGTACTGCTCCCAGTATTTACACTGAATGTGCAATAATCTTTGGATTGAAGTTACTGCTTCTGACAGGTTTATGTGATTTAGCGATGCCATAAATAATAGTAGGTATGAAATATCTGTTCCATGAAGAAATTTATGTGACCTTTAAACATGTCTTGTATAAATTTGTCCGAATGTGATAAATCTCAATCCCACCGACTGAACTGCTTCATAAAACCTGTATTTGCTTCTAATAGTGTCCTGCTTTGGTAATGAGGTTTTTAATACGTAAATCAGAAAATGCATGGGCGAGTCTTTTTATAGTCCTGTGGCAATAGTTATATTGTTCATGGGGCTAAACCAGATGTGTTCAACATGAAAGTCGTCTTAAATAAGTTCAATTCATATCACATCACTATAAAATATCTTGAAAATGGGAGTGAAAGCATTCAACTGACTTTACAACAATCCTGGGAATGAAATGTCCGTTCATAATTCTTCACTTTCAGTACCATAAAAACTGTCGTTTTTGGGTAAAAGCGTGACTTTTTATAGTTTACAAAAATGAAATGCATTCAGGAATTGTTCTTATGAATGTCAACAGTTGTAGATGTTCTTTAACCGACTGCATTCTGTCTTGCAATTTGATGATAATCAGAATGTATCTTCATCGACGTAAAAAAAGAATTATTACCAGAGCCATACATTGCAGCTTGGTGGTGTTGAAGTAGGTGTGGGTAATGTTTCATGGTGTCTTTAAAGCTGTAGAAAAACAGAACCTTTTTTACTTGTAAGCCAAAGATGCATTCATAGTCATTATGAAGCTAGGGTTAGGTGATAATGGATGGGACGACAAGAACATACAAAATTCATGTCTTTATACAAGTGCCTCTCACCAAGCTGCCTTCTAATAGATCTCAGAGACAAACAAGATGGCCTCAGACAAGGCTCAAAACAACCTTGCTTCAAAGACCCTTCCATGACCTTATTTAGTTGTCCCTGCAGTTCACAAGTGCAGGAGAGTACCATAAATTCTCACTAGGTAGCCTGCAGGCTGACATGTGTTGATGACACATGATGAAATAATGTTCCTATTACATGAACGTTTTCATGAGATAGTAGACTATGTCCATATGTACATATAGGTGAAAGGATAGGATATTTTGTGATAGGGCTTGAGTACTATTGCTTCTGCATTAAATTAAAAATAGCGCAATTACAAAGATAGGCTACATTTGTGTCGAGATTTATCGTTGTAAGAAGTACAGTACTTCTGTTAAATTACATTTACTTTCCTAGCTAACATAGAAATTCAGTCCTTGTCAAAATAAAATTTCAAACAGTTGAGCACACTAAAGTATTTTTTTATTAATGACCACCTTGGACTTACTTCCAAAGAGACTTCTGTCTGTTGGCGTCTCTTCCGAATTGCTTTCGCACATGTGAATCTTGAGAGAAAGGCTCTTTAAAATTAAATTTTAATGTGCAATACCGGCTTATAAATCAAGGCATGATTTATCTCAAAATATGTTACAACATTTAAACCTGTTATATAAAATTTAAAGCCACAAGAATCTACATCGTTGTTTGCTTTGAAAAGATAGAAGAAGCAACACCGCTTTTCAATATTGCTTAATATGATAAAAAGACACATAAGTGTCATAAAGCACTTGATGTTAATGACAAAAAGCATGGAAACGGATATTATTTAAACTTAAAGCATCAAGTATTTATATTCATGCAGACAGGGTTTTTTGACTTTCGTGACTATTTTTACGCTAAAAATGCCTTCGGCGTTTTCATTGTATAATGTTTTTGTTTTCTCCATTTATTTTTCTTGAAATGCAAACAAGCCGTTCAGTTCCTATGCTGAAAGCTTTCTTAACGTTCAACTCGCTAAACGGCAGGATTCCCGAGTCAAGTAGTGAAGTGGTTAGGGTCTAACTCGCTGCTCTCCGGGTTCGATTCCAGGACATGGTAGAGACATTAGGCAGTGTTTTAGTAAATCACAGTCTCCCCTGACCAACCACAAGTTGATACCAGCCAATTGTGGGGGACAGGACGGCATAGACAATTCATGAGGATGTGCATTGACACCTTCGCCGTCACAAAAACCAGTTTCGAATGTACTTATCTGTTACTTAATTATGAAAATCTTAAACCATTAAAGGAAAAAAAAAGAAACATATCTTATTTAAGTTAATGGAAAAAATTACTCTCATTTCAAAGGCCAAAACACGCAATGATTAATAGAAAGGTTTCATAAACCATAATATCATAGTATTGTATTATCACAATGGGCTTCTTTCTTTGAGCACTAGCCATCTTCGTCTAAGAGTCAAACTCCTGCAAAGCTTCGGGTCCACATAAGAATACATCTACATAAATAGGCGGTGAATCTTCCTAAATGTAGCTTCTAAACGTGGATGCTCTTTCAGATGTTCTCTTTTATGTTTAGTTTTCTGGCTTGCTATCATTTGGCTTTCACAATAATTGCTCTATTTGGTACAATTAAATGGGAAATAGGTTCAGCTTTCTAGAAGTGCAGAAAACTACTATAATTGTACAAAATAGCACCGGAATATTCTTGTAAGGAAGAGAGGCCGATGGACACTTGTCATGCTTTTAAAGCAAAGAGCTAATGACAAATTATCTATCACTTGCTGACCAAAGGGTCCCCTCCCCTGGGAACACTGTGTTGGAAAGACAATTAACCAGCCTGCATTAGTCATACTAAGTCCAGGTCTGCCAGTAGCGTAAGCTGCACAGGCTTCAACATCTTCGTTGATATCTACTCGCTTTTCCTCCTCCTAATTTCTACGCTGTCCCTGTAAGCCATGATACCTCAGATGCATCTTTTTTTTCCTGATAAATCAATTTGTATTCATGAAAAATATATCATTTTGTGACTGGATTGTAAATCGAGCAAGATCCCCTCAAGGGACACTTTACAAGGCCTAATAGTGCCCTGCCTTTCTTGAAGACTGCTCCATTTGCGGCATAAAATAATGCAAAATTTGCTGAACCCTCTGATGGGAATTTTCATCTTGAAATAGAGTCTATTTGTATGATCTCTTTCATCAAGCCGTGATTAATGTTGATGTTTCTTGCGCTAAGTACGACGCTGAAGGTCGGTGTCATACCGAGCCACAACCTGTCGAGGGAGAAAATGTCTTGGGATGCACCTGTGAGTTATTGCCTCGCATTACTTGACAACCTAAGGAATCATTCCACCTAATAAATGATCCTGCTGGCTACTGATAAACAAGTTAATTAGTTGTCTCTTCTAATACTCAATGCGACCCTGTCACCAAACTAATTTGCTTATGATCTTGTTGTTTAGGTATCTACAAAGCGGAGAAATCGACTCCTGGTATTTTGATGATAGGCAATAAAAAGTAAAAAGGAATCCCTTTTTGTAGTGTTATTAGAATAGAGGCCAACTTTTCTTTCGGCACTAAAGTCTACATGTCGATAAAGTTAAAGTTAATAAATGCACAATAATGTTTAGCTAATGTTTAGACATTTTTGGTGAAAGAGATCATGCGTTTCTTTACTGTAGAATATAAGGGTTTAAGATCTACGAAAATTATTGGGATCTATAGTACATTAAGTTTTTTTTTGTTTTGTTTTTTTTAGTTTTTGTTGGACCAGGGTCCATTTGTGGGGCCACTGATTACCCCTGTTTTGGACTTTGTGTGTCCATTCCCATGGGTTTTAAATACAGGGTGGATCTTTCGCCTGCACTCTTACTTGCTTACGTGCAATGATCCTGAGTGTCAGGATTTGAACTCCCAACGCAGTGGCGAGATGCTGAGTGATGCGTGACTAAGTCAAACGTGCTAACCAACTGAGCTATTCAGCCCTAATTGTTTATAGAAGCTACTATTGAATGTTTTTGTCCACTCGATAAAGAATTCTGAATCGTTTACAAAATATGTGTTGATGTTGAGTACGTATAATTTGAAAATAAAATAAAATGGCTACATGTACAATATGCGTACACATCTATTGGTTTCAGTAAATATATATCACATTGCAATATGAGAAATCTGTAACTAAAAAAGTGATGCGAAGAAAATGATAATTTGGAGAGAAAAAAATCTTGTAGACGTGAGAAGATATTAAAATTATTTTAGCATGGCAAGGGTTGGCAGCTGCAACTCATCTTAGTGTTTAAATTATTTATGTCCTGCTTTGAAGAAGCTTCCCGCTTCTTACATCTTTCTCTTAAGCAGTTCTCAAATCACTAGCCGCTGAGCTAATTTATTATATACCTCTTTATTCATAGCTGCTATAGAATAACGTAACTTCGATCATAAATTAAAAAGAAATAGACTAGAATTTTTAAAAGTGGATGATTATATTAAAATAATGTTTTATAGACCGTGTAGAAATTACATGTAGAAACAAATCGTGAGGAGTTGTTATAAAAACATATTTGTTTAAACGAAGTTTAAAATGTGTAGTTTTAACTTCTCCAGATGTACGTTTTCTTAGCTTGCCCAATTTACTTATTACAAAGGCTAAGACTGTGCATCACTTGATTGATAGTCTGTACTTGTTGTGTCTATTTATGTCCAATTTTCCACTGTGAGCTAAAGAGTGGAGACTTATAATGATCTGCGAAGAAGTTGTATTCTGTAAAAGGAAAAAGAACAAGTTTGGCTGAACATGTTCCTGGTGTAGTTTAAGACGTGCTTCTTTTACTTGTTGCAAAAATCTTTGAAAACGTTATATTTTTAGATTTATTGTAAAAAAAAAATTATTGTGTTTTACAGAACTAAAGAATAGGTCAACACAGCAATGCGTGACTAAAATTCATAATTAAATCAAAATAAATTGAACAGATAAAAATAATTGGAAAACATGCATAGTATCTGACTTCCAAAAGCAATTAGTTCTTTTATTATTATTACTAGTTATTGCTAATTTTATTCTAATTCTACTAAAAGATAACACCACTAACAGCACTGACTGTATGCTATTTGAAATACTAAGCGGCCATATCGTTTGACTGACAAGCCGACAATTAGAATCAAGGTGCCTTGAAAATACTGGCAATGGCGATTCCTACCGACCATTTAATGTACAATTAAGTGATGTACTATATTAAAATTGTAAGGCAACTTTTAGTAATCCCTCCTGGGAGCATGTCAATAATTCATGTAGATGCTTGTGAATTCCACATGTGGTGCTGAGGGGCATCTGCAAGTTTAATCTGCCTTTCTGTCTTCCCCATTCTGGTCAATTTCTTTTGGGGAAATAATAGCCATTATAAATGTGTATGAACAATTTTCAATGGATGTTTTGATCTTGTCCCCTCTGAGTTAGTCTTGATATCTCGCCACGAAAGCTGCGTTGACTGAAAGAGAACAACAGTCTTGCCACAGGGCCGTATTTGAAAGATATCTTAACTCTACTGATTGCGACCGAATCAGAGCAAAGGATTTTAGATTTTGCGTAGCCTGCTTCATTATAGAACTGTTTAACTGTAAGGTAAAAAAAAATAGAAGGTATTAAATTCTCATCCTTATAAAAATAAGTTGTCAATTATGAGATTAAAATTTTGAATTTTACTTGCTGAGTCTTATTTATGTACAACACCTGTGACTGTTTGCATTGCGCCATATCTTTCTGTTCTATTCACAAGTTTGAGACAACAGACTGAGACTACGTTGCTTATAAATTGAGTTCAAAACATTGAGGCATTTTAGCTGAAAATGTTTCTTCCGTGCGCTAAGAGGGATTGTCAAGTTGAATGAACCTGACAGACTTATTCAGACTAAAGCTTTGAGAAAATATCTCCATTGTCAGTTGTCCTCTTTAAATATGTCCTGTTTTGTGACCGTAAGTGGCTGATGGATCAGCACTACACTTCTGTCAATTCCATTATTGCCAATACCATTATACTTTTATCCAAACATTTAGTCACAGCTGTCCAAATGTTAAGTTATCATTTTATTCATTTTTTGTTAACTGTTGAGAGCATTTTGATACCTCAGGTCACGGTTAGGAGTATTCAATAACAAGTGAATTGAATAAAATAATAAAAGTTGGAAATAATTTAGCAATAGAACAACATTGGCAAAAAGGAATCCAGTGAATTCTCGTGAATTTATATCAGCTTAGTCACGTTAAAACGAGATATCATATTGCAAATTTTTTTATTTACTTTTTTAATGGACTTGATTAAAAGAAGGTATTCAACTTAATTTTCATTTTTGTAAAACATTTATAATGAATTAGAAATTTCACTAAATGTAAACTTATAATTTAAATCGTTATTGACGAATTATTTGCTTTAGTTATAATAAATTAACGACACTTTATGTTGACATTTATGTAGTTATGTAGATATTAAATTACATTTGCAAATGAGTCACCCTACTATCCTTTATAATGGAATAACACAAATTTTGTTTACATACAAACAAATTGACAAGACAATCTCTCTTTTTGACGTGACTTAGCTGTTATCCATTTGGAAAGAAAGGAAACATTCTTAAGTTACATCTTTTTTCTTAACCCAAAGATAATTGCTTCAATAAATAAGCCTTTAAGCCACCGATAAACAAGTTAATTAACTGTCTCATCTAATACTCGAGGTGACCGCATATCCAGGACATTAAATTATTCTATCAGCTTTAAAGTGTTAATTGTTCTCTTCTAAGCCTGGATGTTTTTAAGCCAATTTTTTTTAATTTCCTTTCATAAAGGCATAGAAATCTGTTTATTTAACAGAAATTAATCAATTAGCAATGTCACTCAATAATTCAGAGACTGGCAATGTTTCTGGGATGTCTCCACTCATCTGTCTGGTAACATGTATCAATATTGTTCGCCTCATATTTATGTGACTTGTTTTATTCAACCAACGGTATTTATACTCTTGTGCACTTTCCATAACTAAATTTAGGACCAAACCTGTGTTCCTGAGGGTTTGGGCGTCCGTCTTAAAATGTGACAACACTTAATTACATGTGAACATGTAGGGTTTTTATGTGTAGAAGTTTAAGTTCTGCTGAATTCAACAGCCAAGTCAAAGTATCTAGAGTGACATGGCAAATAACAGTTTTACTTTTTTAAATGACTGTTTCCGCAGTCGGCTTGAAAGACAATATAAATACTCTAGAACAAATAATATGCCATTTTCATTTCAACACCAATCAATTTCAAGCTTACTGTAGCACGAAAGCAAGGCATTTAACGTTGGTTTTGTAAACAAAGCTGTATTTAAAGATCTAGATTACCCAAGCACTGTTTAATAATTCAATGCATTACGGAAAATAATCAATATCAGTGTCAATGCTGTTAATTATTTATCAGACTCTTAAAGTTCCGCAATATTTCAAAGTAGAGATATTAAATTAATTTTGTTGGTTCCAAATTAATTGATTTTAGGTCTTGTTTTTAGAGTACTTAAACATTAAAAGTGCTATCACACATTTCTGTAAAATTGTTTCAACCTGGGGTTTTATGTTTGCATTGAACAAACAAAGTGGTTATTGAGTGTACACGTCGGTCAACTGATTGGACTAAATAATAGTTTCAAAATACCATGTGTATTTTAAATATCAGGATGTTGTTACGAATCGCGGAAACCAACAGTGCTCAGTAAATTATTCATAAGCTTGAGAAGAAGCTTCTTTGAATCTTCTGACCGTTTTACTTCATCATATCCAAAAGTCACTGACCAGAAAATGTTATTCATGTTTTGGAAGGAATTGTTCAGCATTGCACAAGGAGCAGCAAGCACCTCTTTTGAAAACAAATGACCTGGGATATAAATAATTGCCAATTAAAAAGGCACTAAACATAAATGATCTAAATACGGTCAGTAAACATGAAATGCATCATTATGTTTACTGTGGTGAATAAGTTTTGTCATGGTAACAATGACCTTTAACATGGCAATTTCATTGCCAGCATAGGTCATAATAAGTTGTATATGAGCTGACATGTGATTACATTTTGCAGTGAGACATCACCCATTGGTAAAAGCTCTTGTTTAGCAAATCTCATAAATATAGTTATACTTTTATGCACGATACAAATGTCTGGCCTGTAGCTCAAAAGACATATATTATACCGTTTTTGGGTTTATGGACATTGGAAATAGTGCTGTAGTCCATTGCATTGCATCAAGGTGCAAGTGTCAAGTCCAAATGTTTTACTGGTTGCTTGTAAATGGTTCATTTTGCAGAGAAACAGAAGAAACTTGTGTCAAGGATTCACTGGGGGAAGGAATCGAGTTCATGATTCAATGCAACCGAAATTGTACGTAACACCGCAAAACTCCCGTACAAACAAGCAGGCCGTTGAACTGGGTAATAATCAGGGGGATGTTACAGGCTCTTAACGCCGACCCTTTAACAGCCACTCGGGGAATGAACTATTAGGGTCTCTCTACGTCTCTAATGACAACATCCCAGATCTATCACTTAAAAGTACCCATCTAAAGCTGCCATCAACAGCATTTTGTGTCATGTGAGGAGGCGTTCTACTCATTAATTATTTAAAGCCCAGTGACCTTGCTCTGTGCTGTAACTCTTTCATTCAATGTTGTATCTCTTCTTGCACGTACAAATTCAAATTACTTCTTTACAAAGCAAACGAGTTTGTGTGTATATATTTTGCCACTGGTAATCAGACAGGACTGGTGTTTTTATTGTGCAAATCGAGTAAGTTTACAAGGTTAGACAAAAGCAAAGCTCCCATGAAATTTATTTTAGCTCCACAGTATGGTGGAGGTCCATTACCTAGCAACCATTGCAGGCAAATATGGTAGAGAGGATGCCCAGTCAGATTTAGCTCAACAGAGTTACATCAGAACATGTAATTCTGTCGGTCACAATCATTTCCATAGTATGTAGTCAACAGACGGATATAAGTTTCTTGCCTTATATTATTCGTAATAGTAAAAGCCCATTGAGCATTGGGACTGAATCATATAAAGTTAATAACACAAAAATGTAATATACTTCAGTGGGAAGCACTCTGTTGAAAATACATTACATTGCAATTTATACAAATACCTTTTTGTAATACTGACGAACAATAACATGGATAACCAATGATAATCTATCCCATAACATTGCAAATAATAAGCAACGATATATAATAAAATAATGTTTAGGGATAATCCATGTGTGTCTGAAGGCAACATGGGCATTTCTTTTTCATGTGTCCTAACTGTACCAGTATTTTGGCATACCGCACTCAAATTAGAGGCTCCGAACTGGGTGATTAGGTTACTTATTTATTTTTTACTGGGGACACTGGGTCCCTTAATGGCATGCATGCAGACGGCTATGTTAAATAAGTGTCCTGTCTAGCAGATCACATTAGTGCTAATCTCACAGTATGGCATTGAGATGACTTCAAGTGTAATAATCACAATGGCACAACACGAAACTAGTTCAGATTATAACCAGATACATTGGTCTATCAGTTCCGAAGAAATATGAACAATTTGAGATTTTTTTTTACAAACACGTGAATATGAAGAAATGAAATCACTGGACATAACTGAGCCATGAAAAATTGAACTTACTCAGTGATCTTTCAATGACCTTATTAACAGTGATCATCAGTCCGCAGAATCACATGTCACTGTGCAATTAACGATAATTATGTGTGGATCAAATATAAATTAAAGTTAATTTAGTCTTTGCGGTTACACTAAACAAAAGGTTTCGATAAGTATTGATGTCATCGCAAGATACTGCTGCCTTTCCTTTTTGCTCATTTTACATGCTTTACTCAGCTTTCTGGTTACTTTTGGTCAAATATTAAATGTTTGGTAAATACTCTCTGTCGCAAGATCTTTCCAGACAAAAAGACAGGTGAAAGCCCGGAAATAAGAAGTGTAGGCATCTTTAGTCTGGCTAGAAATCAATGACCCTTTAAAATAGGAATTAGCTGCACTCAGTCATAGTTTCTCCCTGCCTGTTACACTAATGCAAAAGCTTCATGAGCACCTCAAGTGTAATTTGGAGGCATTCTTCACATTTACATGTCTGATCCAAATATAGAGCAAGGAAATGCAAAGGATATGAATAGTAATCATTAGATCCCAGAGGACTAAATTCTAAAGACTGTACAGACTTTCCTTCCACATATAATTATAGACGTGCAGCCTTTGATAACCCCTTTCTTAAAGGACACCTTCTGTGGTTGTGGTCTTTGAAGAACAGTGCACTCATTGAGATCCCATGTAATATAAAAAGAAAATTATTGTAATGCGAAAATGTCTGTGATGTGATTTGTGAAATCCCTTGCACCTTAGACTGAAAGATAACAGTTAGTTGACTTGTGAAAAAAGCAACTCCCTGTGAAACAGTAAATCCAGAGAGTGCAAACATCGGCTCTTTATGATGCACAATTGCTTTTGCATTATTTGTCAAGGGAAAACAGTTTTTAATAAAGATGATGGTAATGTATAAGTTTTGAGTTTCTGCGCTAATATGGCAATCTCTGTAAGGGCATTGACACATTTCACGTTTACTACATTACTCCCAAGACTTGCGCAAAGATCATAATTCAAATTGGCTTGAGAATTCCAGGGCTAACCATTTTTCACTGGTTCTTTCTCGTCTGATCTGTTGAAACCGTTCACTTCCTTCTCGTGTGAGTCAATTAATGGAGGTTAACCCAGGAAAAGGAAGGACAAATCCGCGTAGACCTTTTTTCAAACTGGTGTCAAATGCAAAAAAAAAAATACTTGCTGTATGCAGCTTTTTCTGTCAGCAGTTACGACCTGTGCTTGTTAACAGTACATCTCCCATTGTACCACGCCGCCTGACGTCACATCAGCCAGAAATAGTAAGTCACTTGTCATAGGCAGGCCAGATTTATCCCTAAAAATAGTAGACGAGACTCCCTCGAGATTTATGTGCTACCAGCAATATGAACCATTTTGCAGTGGGAGGGTTCAATTGCAGCGCTTCATTATATTACATATATGATAGATAATGCCACGATTATGTTAGGCTCAAGTCACAACACATTTTGCGCCTTCTGATCATTGCCCGTGTTTTAGGGGCATCATCAATTCCCCTGAGGAATTGTGCCCCTGTGTAATACATCATGGAGATAAGAATACCATGCTACATTTGTACATTTTTAAGATGCTTACATTAAACCATTGTGGTTCTTATTTGTAATAAACACGGCTTTTTGTAATTAATTTTTTTAATTTCAAAACTTTAAAGCATGGTAACAAAACCATCGCCACCGATTTAATCAACACCTGATTGCATGAAGAACTCTACTTTGTCCAAGAACTAGTCTACATTTAAAGACAATTTGATCATCTGTACTAAATCTCGAACAGCAATGTTCGAAACTACAGATAGCATTGCATAGACTTTGAAGATAAATTGAGCAGCAATTGAAGCAGTTAAAAAACTAATCTGCGATCAATTATGATTACTTTTGCCTTCAGTGTCAAATTGCGGCAAATCCAAATATAAAATACAAAACACTCGCTTCGTCATGACTGAACATTCTAAAATGACTGTAAATAAAGAAAATGCAAATAAACAATAAGAAAACAAAAAATCTTTCGAACAAAGCAAGAGAGAGAAATCTTCATTTACCTCACTTTATCAATTCATATAAATTCATAATATCAGATACTGCTCCGTTTTCATCAGACGTCGGCTTATTATTAATAAAGGGACAGTGACTCAGGAGTCGAAAACAGGAAATATATATTTGATATGGAAGTCCATCATGTTGTTTACGTACAGAGTCCTCCAGCACAAGACGTAAACAATCCACTATTTCACACTTCCGTGTAATAGGCATCAAGCACTAGGCGATATAATACGGAATACAAATGAGTACATGTCTTATTTTTCGGAAATATTTAACCTAGTTTTTCATGCCCAATTTCGTTAACAGAATAGACACGCAGAACTGGGCTGACACTAGAATTGTATTGTATTGGACATTATTGAATATGTTCTATTTGTTTCTGCCCAACGTCTTTCAGCTGGAGATTTTGCAAAAAGGATATTTACTTCATTATAAGATATTTATATCATATCAAACGTTTGGTAACAGAATGCAAAACAAAAGGGACAGCCATCATTCATGGATTTGAATGAGCATGCCTTTTAGTCAAGGCCCCAAGGCCCACCGCCAGTTCCACAAATAGAAATTAACACATAATAGTAAAAATGAGCTTTATTTTTGACCTGCTGTGCATCCATGTTACCGTATTCCTTCATATTGCCTCTTGTCCACCACTATCCACATTTATCATCATTATAAAAATATGTATTGAATTTTATTTCTTCGAAAGTCAAAATCTTTATCAATTGTTTCCATGTTATAAAATTTACAGATGTTGTGTTCACTTGTCGAGCACTGACTCAATGTTCAATTTCTGCCCTTTATGAGGATGTAGTGTCAGAGAAGGCAAGAAGCGCAAGTCGTTGTTCCGGCCTTCAATGTTAAGTAAAGCCAATTAGATTGTCAGGCCTCACGGGATAGCAAATGTATTGACATGTTAGCTGGTTCACATTTGACCCACTTTATTTATCTGAATGGTCAACTTAGGAATTCCGCTATTTTTATTAAGCCGCTCCCCTGGGGGGTCAGTCCTCTTTTGTCTGAAAATTGGGGGGTCAGTCCACTTTTGTCTGAAAATGGGGGTGTCAGTCCACTTTTGTCCGAAAATGAGGGGGGGGTCCTGGACAACGTTTTTCCTAACTTTTGATGCTGAGTCCATATTTGCTGAAATTGTATTTTGCCCATTCCGGTGGGGGGGGGGGTTCTGGACAACCTTTTTACCCTCATGCCTCAGCAGGAGGGTCTATGTATTGAACAAAATGTACATTTGTGTTCTCTGCTGCCATTGCAAAAAGTTGACCAGAACCCCCCTCCCCCTCTCCCCCCACCCCCACCCCCCACCCCAGACTGGGGGAAATGCATTTTTGG
>JBCAUI010501261.1:0-26481 GCA_038406195.1 Haplosyllis anthogorgicola | reverse complement strand
AATTTTGGTTTTCATTTTTCTTGTTATTATGGTGAAATAACAACATTTTTGGAGTTTAAAGAAATAACATGGGCTAGAGGTACTTTGCACCGTAATGGAATCCTTCAAAATTTACAACTTCCTTAGTCCAAACGTAGAAGATAACAGTTAAAAATGTAAACTTTCTAAGCCCAAAATCATCTTCATTTTGGTGTGAGAGATTTACACCAAGGATAGATGTAAGGCAATCAAAAATTCACGTAGGAAGCGAGAAACTCATTGCGACTACCTTGTAGCTACTCGTGGTGTGTATTTCCTTCCGACAAGGCTCCTATGTATCATTTTGAATGAAAATGAAGACGATTTTATGAGTCGAAGCCGAATTATTGGCAGCTCCTGAAATAGATTTCATTTTGCAACGACACGCTGTAGATTTCCATGTTGCATGACCCGAACAAAGCCAGCCATTGTTACCGAAATGAAGTATCCTGAACAGACATTTCTTATGCTGAAATTTTCTGAGGTTTAATAATGAAATTGTACATTTTCTGAGGCATTTTTAGGACGTGAGAAAGAAACGTCAGACATGGAGGCATTGATACCTTTCATTCTTCATTTAGTTGCTGTTCTGTAGCTACTTGAGATCGTTTCTATGATACATTGCCTCTTCAAAGAAACTTCTTTTCCTTCTTGAAATGTTTTCTGTTAAAAGTGAGGCTGATCTAATAGCTCCCAGAAACGATATTTGATCATTTTGGCTTTAAAAATTAAGAGCTTTACAAGATAGGCCAACTTAAATTTGTACGGAATTACCTCAGTAATTTCTTTGATTTGACTGCGAAGCGCCAAATAAACTCTTGCCGATGCATATGACTGCCAGGACAAGTTACTTAACATGGAATTGCAGTTTACTGCAATTCGTTGTAAGGTGTTCTCTCATTTCAGTTTTTTATTGTAGTCATCTTTGCTTCAAGGGACAATGCAACACAATACCATTCCAAATTATTTCACAAGCCTAGGCAAACTTGCCAAGTTTGCCTAGTTAGACAAATTAGGCAAATTAGCGTAATTCTGCAGCAAAATGAATACTATTCTTAAGATAAAACTAATATTAGTTACTTCAAGTTGTGCTAAATTTAGTAATGAAACCTAAAATATATATTCTTCCTAGTTACTAATATTAGTAATGATACTAAAAGTAGTATCCACTCATTTGCCAAATTAGGCAAATTTGCCTAACTTGGTTGGCAAAAATAATTTAGAAAACCTTCAATATGTTGATATTCAGCAGGAAAATCTCTTAGCTGTCTTAAAATAGAAGTCTAGTTTTAAGGCATTGCCAAAAATAGCAATTCGCAAGTCACCAATTTCAGCTGTCTTTCTAATAATAGTATAAATTTGCGTAATTCGAGTAATTTGCATAATTAAGCAGAGGACATTAATTCCAAAAACCTGTATTAACATTTAGTGTTCTGCGAATCAGAGCTTTCACACGCAGACAAATCAGCATTCCCCAGCAGTGTTAGAAAAAGTCTTCTTGATTGCGAAAATAACAAAGAAGATCCGCCCAAAATCGACCTTGCCATTGTTTATTCTGTGAATCCCCATTTAAAACCTTTCGTAAATAATTCTACACCATCGGATTGCCGCATATTGATACGGCCTCTATTTACAATATTTCAACTCCAGGGTGATTAGTTGACAGAATTTCAAGCAGATGTCAGGCTAATTTGTTTTGGTGCCCTGGTTCCTGGTTTCAAACACCTGGGATGACAGATCAGTGCTGAGAATAGCACACAATGGAACAATTCAACAGGCTTGCCCAGTGTCATGTCATCCATTGTTTCATGCCCCAGTTCACCCCTTACACCTGATCAACTGTCATGTCTTGGTGCCCTGGTTAGACAATAATTCACCAGCACTTTGTTTATATGTTGGTTTAGTGTCAGTTCAGTGAGGTCAGATAATCACTAACAGCATGTGTCAGTGCCTCATAATAAGGAACAGGTAAATAGAAGGCAGTATCAGTATGCGGGAAACCTAATCAAATCTAACCGTTGAACATTACACAACTCATCAACCGCAGCTCTTCAGTTGTGGCAATTGTCCCATCTTTTAAGGTTCACGTCTTTCTCATTAATTCAACATTCAACATAATGAACGAATGCATCTCTTGAAATTTCTATCAATTTAAGGGGGTGGGACGGCTACAGCTGGGTGAGCAGGAAGAAAATCATGTATCCTTCAAAATCAATGCTCAAATCTAACCATCCTTTTATGTTGATAGGGATACATGGAATAGTGTGATATTTTCCATTTTATTAATGAAAAACTATTTATGCAAAACCTGATCATTTTAAGGGTTCAAAAATCAGCTATTGCATTTTCATAATCCGTGAATTCTTTCTGTGGCTAACTCAGAACGAGTGTACATTTACAAAGCTTGCATGAGGTACATAAGATACTGTTTCACTGTTTTTAAGTTTAGATTACAACTACAAGTCACAAAATCAAGTAAAAATTGTTTAGCTTTTGCCAACACATGTTCTGCTATCCGTGCATGCAGTTCATTTGTCTTGTAGTCACCCATTTGTCGTCCGACCACCTGAATTTAGATATGTTCAGTAGGAAGAAAATTATTCCATGTTGTATCATTCGTCATCAGAATACGAAATATACATTGTGTTTTAAGGCCCGTGAGGCACTGCGCCCTCAGAGAAGGAGACTCCGTTGGCTTACTTTAGAATTCCAATATGTCATAACGATAATTACCTTGTGATGGAAGGTTGACTGTATTCTTAACGCATAACTTGAATTGCGATGTAAGCATAAAAGCACAGGCAAATTTCCACAATGGAATTTCACGCTGTGCCATTAATGATACAGCGTGAAATTCCATTGTTTCAAAATGACCTCTTCACTCTTTGAAGTTCTCATAGTATTCAATAAGTTTTAACTAAAGCACTACAGGTTATTTTGATTCACTTTGTTTTGAAGATGCTTATATGCAATAAAGAAAACAGCAAATAATTATAAAATTGCTTTCCTCAGTTCATTCGAGTCGACTTTTTGTTATGCAAGGAACCAGTGCACCTCATTATATATTCGATTGCAAGTATTTCTAATGTTATTACATAGGCATGTATCGAAAGAAGTGCGTCTATTATTGTGTAACATTATACCATTGTTTCAACATCAAAGGCTAGCTTGTCATAAAGTAACCCTGCAAACATCAGGTAGCAGAAAAAGTATGCGTGATGCTACCTGTTTAATGGGAAATATATGAGAATTAAATACGAAACTATCACTGCAATACAAACTATACATTATCTCTACATTTCTGTCATGTTCAATTTCGCCTTTTTGCAGGATATTATGCAAATAATGTAAAATAAAATTATGCAACCGACATCATACGAAAGTATTTCATCAGAATACAAAGTATACATTGGATTTAAGGCCCATCAGGTGCTGCCCCCATAAATTTTTTTTTTAACCGACGCAGTACACAGAAATCTTATCATTTTGGAAACGAAGAGAACAAAGGAGAGAACGAAAGAATTTCACACTGTGCTTTTGATACGCTATTGTTAAACTTCTGATACAAATTTCGTGTACTGAACTTTTGTCCATAATCGAACATATTATCACACACTTTACTTGTAATAGCAAAAATGACGAATTTCCTAACATACATTTTGAATTGTAATGTTATGTGAAATCCGTAAAAATATAAATCAGCAATTTATTCCGTTGTAATGTTTTCGGACCGTATAAATTCAATGCTATTGTTTCAATATTAGTCAACATGACCAAAAAAGGCAATATGAAATGCAATAATTTTGGTTAAGATCATTAGCATTATCAGCTTGAAATAACTGAAATATTTAAATTACTGAGATAGCACATTGTTTGTATTGCGATGTGAAGGAAATAAAACTTTGACTTTGCATTGATTTTCTGTTAAGATGGTGAACAGAGCATTTGAGGAAATTGATTATTCTTGTTATTCCTGAGCAATTGTAATTCCAGATTTCTGTTTCCTACCTCCAGGGAAACAGTCTCCAGCTGCACACAGTTTAGAAGCGGAGATGACATGACTTCCATATTTACTTTATTAGATGAGGCGCCAATACTTTGGCCTAAAAGCTGTAGTATTTCTGAAACGTTTCATTGTACACGTGTACTGACAACTGCCGAAAATAGACAAATTGTATGCACGATTCGTAGTATTAAAAAATCCAATACGACACTGATATAAAATAAAGCAGCAGAAGAGGAAAATCCTGTTATTTTAACACAATATACTTAGAATTTCGTTTTGTAACTTTATGTGCATCAATAACACAGCGTATATTTTTGTTTTTCCCAGATGTTTCCAAATTGGTTGATTTTTTGTGAGTTGAACAAACATGCATGTATTTTATAAAAATTCAACGAAACAGGTGAAAAAGTCTACTTAACTAACATAACTTACACTATTTATAGTAACAACATATGGTGACAGCAATACGTACATTTTGTACTGTAGTTTAAGCCTTTTAACGAATTAAGCCTAATTTTCTAGACATTAGTTAAAACACGAATTCATCAATTCACAAAGTCATGTCGCATAAAACTAATTTTGCAAGAAACAATTGTTGAATGTTTACTGCAAATATTTGCTAGACATGAGCTTGTGACCTCAAAAGCATTTATCAACCTAATTTGGAGGCAAAGCGAAATAATTAGTAGTCGAAACCATCATAACATTATTTAAGATTTGACCTTATTTAATATGCACTAGCCAATCAAGAATCGACGATGTCATAGTAATGGATAATGAAACGAGGAAATTGGTAAATGTCATCTTCGGTAAAGTATCATCAGAATTACCTTACTTTCCTCAGGCAGGTAAAGCAAGGCTTTAACAATGCATCAGGTTTACATTAGATACATGGCCATACATTAGATTTATGGCCAATGAGATGAGGTGCTGCTACTCTCGATGTAACGGATACCAGAGAAACTAATGTTCTTACTGTTGCAGTTCAGCATGTCATCACAAAAATGGTGATTGTATTCCAAACGTATTTTTGCATTCAAATGGTTAGTGTAAAGATTTTTGACACAACCATACATTGATTCCAGGTTAAATTTACCATTTATGACAAATTTCATATCCAGACACCAAAACAGTGTATGACACAGACGTTTGAATCAAAGAATACAGTCGTGATATTTTGTTCCAGTATCGGTTACTTTATCTGAAGAATTAAAATAAAGCACTTTCAAAAAAAAAAATACATACAATATCATCACAGTTTCACGATCACACTCATTTTTTAGTTAAAAAATAAGACTGTGAAATTTTGGAATCTCTACATATGGTATGTCTCATAAAATCTTATGTTATAAAAGTTTGCTGTTGGATCTCACATATCATCCCATAAATATTATCTTTATGTAAAGGTAAATAGCGCCTCTGTGGGTGATCATGAGATGTACCACCTTCATTTCTTAAGGTTCAAAATCTCCACTGAGTTTCTAACAGACAAGAAGCAGAACGCAGCGCTACACTTCGTCAAAGACTAATATCCTGACATTCCTATAAATGTCACTCAAATGCTGCATGCATAGCCAGACATTTTACATGTCGTACAAGGCTGGTTGAACGCATTTGTACGTATGTACAGAAAATTTTCTAATTGTAGCACATGAGGATAGGATCAATTTGTGGAGGTGCACCTTATTTGGAAATAGTTTTAACCAAATTTGGAAACGCTAAACATATCTATGTATTACAATTTTCCCGCATGCAATGTCATGATCTTCATCTCCACCAGTAAATACATATTTCAACCAGTATGTTTATGCTGAAATTTGTACTTTACAATGGTAACGGTGGGATACGAACTGTACATTATGTATTTTTATTCAGAATCTTCTATTCTATTTAAAGTTAATTTTGATGAATGTACGAACCAAAATTAGGGCACTGTATTTTCCTGCAATACTAACGTTTTCAACAATATTGACACAACACATCTGAATTTATTCAGTTTAAAATGTCATTTCGTGTTCGTATTATTTTACTGCAGCGCGTAAACCCAACTGAATCACAGAGTTAAACGAGAAAAAGGGGTTGGGGCATTTAACCTATTTGTAAGTGTGTGTGTGTGTGTGTGTGTGTGTGTGTGTGTGTGTGTGTGTGTGTGTGTGTGTGTGTGTGTGTGTGTGTGTGTGCAGATAACAACCAACAGGATAAGCTAACTAACCTCGCAATGTCCCATGGCCTCATCCAGTCTCCCTAGTTTTCGGTACGGGTTAACTAAGTTATAGGCCGTCATTCTCTGGAATTTGGAAGTTGGATCACAGATGTTGAAACTTTTGGCAATGTCTAAGGCTTTTATGTGTAAGGCGAGTCCCTTCTCATAATCTTTTAAAGTACAGAATAAATTCCCGAGGCTGGCGTAAATCTGCAGTTCCAGGGCCAGTTCACGCTGATGTTTTGCGACTCTCATCGCTTGCTCGTAGTTCTCCAACGCTTTAGTGTAGTTGCTGAATCCGAAATATGCGTTGCCTTGGCACAGATACACGTAGCCGTGTACTCTGGGGTCCTTTGGAATGTTCTGCAGTGAATGCCTCGAGTATGACACGGCCTTATGGTACTCACAGAGCCGCTCATTGCTGCGGGCGAGGTTCATATAGGCCTCAGCCTTCATTTGTGTGTTCTCTGCTTCATTGGCAATATCAATCTGTTGGAGAGCAAAAGCCAAGGTGTCTCTGTACCTCCCCAAGTCCATATGAGCAGAAGCCAGATAACTTAACGCAGTGAACCTATCACCCTGACTTTTTAACTTCCGCAGCGCTTTTTTCCATTTCCTAACCGCCTTCTTGTTTTGCTGTAAATTGTATAATCTCAGTCCATCTTCTACTTCCCTCCTTGCTATAATTTGACCCATCATCGCAGCTTCAGAATTTAACTAGACATAGTATTCGCCAGCGTATGAACTCTGTGTTATTTAATCTCTCATTTCTTTTTCTGTGTTTTCTTTTGCGTCACTAAAGGAAAACGTGTTAACCAAAATTAGGGTATATCGGTATTAATTAGTTTATTTGATTCAGTTTATAAATCCGTCAATTTGTATCCTTTTATAGTGCAAAGCATGTGTTCTGGGGGTTTTTTCGCAAATGTCAATTTTAATTGCAGAATTATTTCCAAACGCCAGGAAAGAGTTGGCTTGCTTTACATGACCTGATGATACTTCCTCAAAAGTCTATATTAAGAAGCGGCTAACGATGACATTTTTTTTCAACTTATTGCTGTCCGTCCTTTCCGTCTATTCCCACCTGTCATGAAGATCGTCCTCACATTTACATTTACTCACATTGTCCATTTTCATTTCAGCTTTAATTTCACATGATGTTGGCTATTTATATCCACGTACGCACAACCAGGTATATATCCTTTAACAACATGAAGGAAAAGTGTTTTTATGTAATTATCTTCCTATCAAAACACTCCTTTAGATGTTATTAGACCTGAGACTCCACGGTTGGAATCGACTTAATTGATCTTATTAATTAATTAATCCATAAAATTGCCTTGATGTCAAGGTCACACACATAGAGGTGTTACAGATCATGAAATTACTATCAAAAGTTTAAGGCCATCAGCTCTGCAAGAAACATAATTGTTACGGGGCCTTAAACTTTTGATAGCAATTTCACGATCTGCAACACTTCGACTCATGAAATCCTATTCATTTCTCTATGAGACTTCCCATAAGGCTCCCTTATATAAAGCTACCAAATAGAAATGAAGACTATTTCAGCCTACGTGTTGTGTTGTCGGGAGCTCCGTCAGCAACGGATACAGACCGTCTGATACACTTGAAGCTGTTCAACACGGAAAGCGACAGCTTCGTCCGTTCGTCTCTCGAATTTCACTCGACATTATCAGGCCCGGATCAAGGATTTCCCGTAAGGGGGGGGGGGCGCCAACCCAAAATTTTTCGGAAACCCCCTAAAAAATTAGGGAAAATCGGCAAAAATTGCATGAAAATGAAAAAAATTCCGGCCGTAGGGGGGCGTGCCTCCCAAGCCCCCTGGATCCGCCAATGATTATCATTACAATACGAACAATACGTTTTCAATGCATTTTTTTTAAAAATACACTGTTTAATGTTTTCATCATAGCAGGAAATCAGCATCAGATAAATGCATTACACAAAAATCGTATCAATTGCGTACATAAGCGTGTGCAAGGGATATCATTTCAGAACATTGTTTTGACTTATTTGAAGGTAATTTTGGACATTTTCAAATTTTTGATCATCTGACCTCCAGTAACCTGACTTGGCTCAAATGATGATTTTCCACCTCAGAACATTGTTGTGTTATAACTCTGATACGATTTTGTGTTCTGTCGTTCTTGTCAGAAGAATTAGAAATTTCTGTCAAATTTAGCCAGAGTTACCAGGAGACCCTCAAACTCTCTTATGTCATAACGACCGAATGCTGACCATGTACATCAGAATACAAAATAGACATTGGATTTAAGGCCCGTCAGGTGCTGCCCCCATCATTTTTTTTACCGATGAATTTTTGTCCATAAGCTTACTATGGGAAGTCTTAAGTTAGTAATGCAAATAATGTATACCAAAATTATGCAAGCAAGTCGTGGTACATTGTGTTTATTTCAATTGATTGAACATAACAGCACTGATTTATACATGTAAAAATATAAATAAGCAGTAAGATACTTTTGTGTTGTTTTAATTTAGTGCCGTTGTTTTCAACTAAGTCCACACAACCGCAGTACAACATGATGATATTAACTAATTTTGGTTTCCATTATTTGCAGTATTAATTTGAAAAGATTGGCCAAAAAAAATAAAATGTTTACAAAATACACAGAGAACGCATTGTTTGTGTTTCCAAGAAATGCTTGAATTACACTGACTTGTTATTAATACTAACACCGTTTCTCCAAATATATAATTAAATATATATTCTCAGTCTGGACTATAAATAGATCGGAATACATGATGGCCATTTTCAATACTAACACTTCATCAGCTTACATCGCTGACGACTTAAAGTTTGCTAAAGAACAATAAAAGTTAATATCTTTAAATGTAAATCAAGCAAGAATAATACTAGAATTACATACAGATTTATAAGTAGCCTAAAAGCTTTTTTAATTCAAAGGTGAATTGACCCTGTCTTTCCCTCTGTCCAAAACATTAATGAATAAACTTATTTGTCTGTTTGTTCCGTCAGGATTTGGCTTCCAGACAAATATATATCGACTTTTTGAAATAGGCTATTTAGATGTAAAAGCCTAACAAATTGTTTCATGTAAGAAATCAGGACGCAATTTTTCGAAACCAGAAATTTCACGATAGGTTTGACATTTCTGACATTTCGATTCGTGACATCAGGTTTTGTTGAAAAAATAATGTAAAATGTTTACAATTTTATAACTATTATTTGAAGAGCAGCTTCATGCTCCCGATTACAGCTTTATGTTTATGTAATTGTCTCGTGTTTTTTCAAAAACAAGTTTTTTCTTTGAAAAGGTCAAGGTGAATTACGAATTATCAGTCAACTTGTTTTTCTCCATCATCGGTAATAGATGTTTTTCTTAAACGTATTATGTGACAAATTTCTATTATTACTTTTTATACTGATAATAATGTGAATTTTCTTGTCTAATTAGGCAAATTAGCCCAATTAGGAAGGCAAAAGTGCATAACAAAACCTTTCTTTTCCTTTCGCGCTTGACTTTAGAAAAGGCAACACTTGACTCGTATTCCAGATCGGTCCTTGATCACTCCTTTAATTGAAGAGATCCGTTCTCTAATTAAAATTAGGCTTGCTTCCATAATTGGTAGTTATAATTTTGAACATGGCAAATGCGTGTTTTAATGCAGTGTGTGCAATAAATAATTCTAATGCGTACTTTTCGGTTATTAGATACATATAACAATATAGTTCGGGACTGAAGCTATACCATACATACTGTTAGCTTCTGAAATTGATTTCACTTTCAACAGTAGACAGTAGAATGCTGTGTCTTTCACTCGACCAAAAGCACCTGTTGTTCCTAACTGAAGAGCCGTTAACAGATATTTCATTCTCCGACCAGCTTTACACATTGCAATGCACTCTTGAACTGCAGTTGAACAATGCTCTAGATTAGACAGTCCTGGTTCACAAATTAACTGAGCAAGGGTTGATATTTGAAAGAATTAGAACCACAAAAAGGCCAAGAAAGGGACGCCTCGGGAGCTGACAAGAGCATAAAGACTGACTATGATCAATGACCATTGATGTTCCAAGGAGATATTGTTCCGTTGGAAATGTTGTTCCGGGCTGGGTATTTTGCCTCGAGCCTGACGCTTTAAGGCTTCATTAAATGCCTTTTCCCAACACAAACACACTCACACATGCTGAAGCTGTTGACTTTATTACGTTAACGTAAATGCAAGTTGCAAAATCAGAATGGATAATTCATGTAAAAAACAGCAATGTGAGAAAATCAGTGGCGGATCCAGGATTTCCCACAGGAGGGGGTGCCCGATCCCTTGGGGGCGGCACCTCTATTTTCGCCCAAAATTCAGCAAAAACTGCATGAAAATGAAGAAAATTCCGGCTGTATGCGGGGGCGCGCCTCCCGCGCCCCCTGGATCTGCCAATGATAATCTAGTCAATGACTGGTCATACCCAGGGCTTAGTGTTTCCCCCCAGTGACTCGGGCTACAACTGATGCAAATTTCTTGTTTTGACAAGAAAAGCTGAACTGCATATACTGAACTAGTTCATTACAAGCTTCCCATGCATGTCAGTTGAGGAACAATGGAGGTCTTTGTTTCCGTCAATAAAATCTCACGTGGAGCTGGTGTGTCCAACTGATTAGAAGTGTTGTTGTGTTCTGTAATGTTAAATTAAAAGCTCGTTTTCATAAACTTTAAAGCACATTCCTTAATGCACACATGCGTTAAGTTTCAAGAAATCGACGCGTTAAGGGTTATGTTCAGTTATTACCTAACGCTGATCTGGTAGCGTTAGGGAATAACTGCATCTAACGCTACTCTTAACGCATCAATTTCGTGGAACTTAACACATGTGTGCATAAAGGGATGTGTGTTACAGTTTATGAAAACGCGCTACAAGTTTCACAAAAATAGCAGGGAGGTTTCGTGACATACATGATAGTAGCGTCCGTACAAATATGATGAAAGGGATTGAGTTTCTATTGTATTAATTTCAGGGAAACAAACACAATGCCGCATTCATAACGAAAATAATCACGCAACGGATCTTTTATTTGGGAAATTCGGTTGCGCAATGCCGCTTGCGTGATCTTATTGTTTCGAAAAATAAATGACTGATTATCATGATCAGATTCCGTTACCTGTGCAACTAAAACAACTCAGACAATACTACAATTGACTTTCCCTGCATGTAGACATTGCTGGCAACAGCTTGAGAACGTCAGACTCCAAGCGAAATAATACCACTGTAAAAACATTATTGGTCTGCATTATCACAGGTGGCCTCTCACTCTGGACAGCAAACTTAGTTATCTTTAGTCTTTACCACTGCTTGGTTTGCATGGTTAGAGCTTATTTCAGAACCAGACCGTTCTAAAAAGATGGGTATCTGCTGCGTAATGCCATAACATTCTGGAATTTTATTTTCATTGAATGAAGTTCGATACGTAAGTGAGAACAATTCCACATGTAGGAGACAAAATGAAAAAAAAATTAAACCTTCTTGAGGACTAAGCTTTGCAACAAATCCTCAGCTTCTACTTGAAGATTTTTATGAATTTTATGAATTTTATTGTCAGGTCACCCTTGTCAAAGAACTGTGACGTCATTATTACCAACATAGACAGCTTGTTTTCATAAACTTTAACACATGTGCAGTTCTTATGTTTTTGCATTAAGGTTTATGTGTAATTATTACCTAACACTGTTCTGGTAGCGTTAGGGAATAACTACACATAACACTACTCTTAACGCACCAATTTCGTGGAATTGAAATCCTTGCGTTATGGACGGTACACTAAAGTTAATGTGAAACTAATTCCTTCTTACGACAGACGGGTTTTTCAACAATTGCAAACTCGTCTAAACTCTTTTGTCTTTGCATTTGTTTAGGCGCTGTATGTAATAAAACTAACTGGGATTATCTTAGACATTTGGTCAAATAACGGATTAACAATTTAAATGAATGAACAAAAAGTCTGTCAACCAAGCCCAAGAGTAACAACTCTTTTGCAACACAAAATTTATATTAACGTCAAGTTGTTATTTGCGTGACTCAAACAAATAAAATCAAACTACCACAAAAGTTGGCTTTCAAACACGACGAGAAAAAATAAGGATAATACTTAGACTCTTTAACCGAATTAGGAACCAACAAGGCGGAAAATTCCAGTAATCCCTCGCCGATATTTATTTGCGATAAACCTGACTTTTCTGCTTGAACTCACCAGAAAACATGTAATCGGGTTCAACGGGTCCAATAGATTTCTACGAGCAAAACGGGGAATCCTCTCAAGTGTTCTTTATACGCCCAAATCCAGGGCTTGCAATTGTTTAAAATGCAATAACCGAAGATTTTCTTCACAACTTCACTCGACATCAACTAATAATATAAGATGATTAATAATTGGTCCAGTAGAAAAAAAGGTGACGATGGACCTGAGCTATTTGGCATTATCAAAAAATTAAGACAATCTAAGTCACAATATCACATGGATACAAATAAAGTGGTTTTACAAGAAATAAAGAGGGTAAATAGATCCATTAGACTGCAAAATATGAAGTCTGTACCACCAAATACATTTCCAGGACCAAGGATCAAAGAAAAATACAAATATGGCTGCCAAATTGAGATGGTGACAGCAACAAAATTGTTGCTCGACTTTGAGATGGGACATATGTGTATGATATAGAGTCTCTATGATCAATGGTGTACTCAGGGTAAGTGTGCACAGACAATGACAACAGCAACAATGACGATGACGATGACAATGACAGATGGATGGCAGACAATTCACGATTCTGTAGGCTCTTTGGCAATTGTGCCAAATGAGTCAAAAAACAAGTATTTTAACAGTAAACGAACCTTTATCTCCCTTTATGAACTGCGTAGGCATGTTTAATTGTCTATTTAGTTTGCACTGTAACCTAGTGGCTAGCTGCTCTAAAACCTAGTAGGTTCTTTCTAACTCCGCGCTTACAGTCAGCAAATAAATCTTGCACTAACCCTCTAATATTAAGGGTAATACTTATTGTACAAAGAAGAAATGACCTAAATGTTACATAGATATCATAGAATTTATTTCCTGAATTAAAACTCATTACTTTTCATTGCCCATTAATATCCTGAGTATCGTGCATAGAGTTGTACTTGAAGTAATATCATGTTTTGTACTTTCCACGTTTTCGAATAAGGTAAAATCTGCATTTGGCGTACTAGCCATTGAGAGAAATACTGCCATCCACGTACTGTCTCTCAATCACCAAAATGATTTTTACTGTGTATTTTGTACTCCATTGGGCGAATCTACTGGCAATCGTGTGCTTCTTTGCATGAATAATGCGTTCTTCGCCCATGCAGATTCTACTGTACTATATTTGCTATTAATATATACAATTATATTGATTGCAATTCCTGATGGAACACTCACTTTAGTACAAAGTTAATGTAAATTTTCCATCGAGAAACTGTATGTACTATTTCAAATTTGGATTATTACAAATAAAACTTTTACATTTTCACTGCAAAATATGAACAAATCTGAAATAGTATAAAATGTGCAAATCACCCTTAAAACTCCCCACGCTTTTATTATTGATACCCAAACAGTAAAATGTATGTACAATAGTTACAGTGTTATCGTTTGACGGTACACTGGTGATATTTCTTTCTAATTTTCAGTCCCCGAATACATTTTTTATTAATTTGTTTTCACCACTTGGTGCGGGTGTTTTCCCTGCTCTTACACCATCTACAACTCAATTTATGTTTAAAATTTCGTATTTAATTTCCTTTGACATTTTTTTCTAAATGTAAAAATCACCGCACCTAATATCTCTCCAAAAATCAGAAAGATACGTCACCATAACAACCGAGAATATAGCAACATAAATGTGTACTCATGCTACAGTAGTAAACTCATTTTCTCCTAGATATCATTACGTCAACGTATAATTTGTACGTAATTATTTTTAGTATATGGAACCACAGATTAAGTTAATTTGCAAACCATTACTGTTCTCTCTTTCTGTATAGGCATGCCATCAAAAGCACAGTAACTGAGAAGAGATAACCATGATTACTTACACGGTTATATAATTTCAGTCTTGCTATGTGTTGTAAAACATGTTCGACTACCGCTTCGACGACATTCCCAGTGTTGCCACGACTGCTTCCACGACCTAGTGCATGCAGCTTCATTCAGGGAACTTTGTAGTGTGCAGTTTCTGAAGCTGCTTAGATATATGATAGCCCTACAAAAAGGGATGCAGTGACTATTGAAAACTGTTCTATTGAGCATTATACTAGACCTGGAAAGTGTGTAACTCTTGCTGTGAATAAATAAGAACAAACACAAAACATAATATAGTTGAAGTATTTATTGTTGAGACAAGAGAGTGTACCCGGGAATATAACACTGTTACAATCCGTAGAATGTTCCAACCACAGAAGCCCAGCTTGTACAATACTAAACTCAAACACATTATAGTGTGTTATCAAGCTATTTGTAGCAATATACGAATAAAATTAAACTTAAATGCAAATGACATATTATTGTTCCCCTTTGCTATTTGTTACCACAAAAAATGAACTTTAAGGTTAGATGGTCAAAAATTGAAAAATGTCCAAAATTGCTCCGAAATAAGTCGAAATGATGTTCCGAGCTGGAAAATCATCATTCGAGCCAAAGTTAGATTTCAATTCAAGCATCACCTACTTAAAGTGACTTTCAGAAAAGCTGATTTGATACTGTTTACAATATATCAGGTATATGTGTGCTTGCAACACAGTGCAAGTTTAAAATTATTAGTTTGTACCAAAATCAAATCCAAAATGGTAAACATGAACCAAAAATGACAAAACTTTTCTTTCACTGTACGAATTGGTTGTAAAATGCGCTGTACGGGTTAGATTATTGCACGAGTTAGGTCGTGTCAGCAACTAAATGGTATTGAACTGGTATTACATTGTAATTAAATGTTAGATGCTACGCATACTTTTGTCAACAGGGCTGCCTTACAGAATATCATGAAAGTATGTGTACAGAAAAACTTTTCTTGAGCAAACTATCCACACTGATAATTGTATATCACAGTTGACAATGTGCTTGGTCACTTTTTGAGGTATTGTCAAACAAATGAACAATCCTACAACTTCAATATAAATTTCCTGGAAGTAGCTCACCAATTAGTGGGCAAGATAAAAGTTAAAGTTACTCTTGATATACCGCCAATTTCGCACAAACTGTACATCAACTGTGGTTTACAATCTTTAACTTTCCAACAGGCATCTCACCCAACCTTGGTGTGAGCCATCACCTTGAAGTAATGTAAACAGGGGCAAACCTACATCCCATTTAGGGTTGGTGCACTCAAACCTGTCCTACCATCGTTTGCTGGTACCAATTTTACACCTTGGTCTGGTGAGGCTGTGATTTACTAAGACACTGCCCAACATCTCAAACCTGTCCGGGAATAGAACCTGGGCCACCTGCACAGCAGCACTTCATGCTAACCACTACACTACAGGGCTCACTTATAAATCTCGAACATAGATGACAAGTTGTGACCAAAACGGTGTAAAGTGACACAAAATACGATCACGGTAGTGTCCGCTCAAGAAAGATTTTGCTGCGTGAAAAAATAATTGCATATCTATGTCATGTTTTACAATGTCACTGAAATATGAGGAAACCACCTCCAAGTGTAGAATAAAATGATACAAGCAACTGATGGAAAGCATGTACAGTAGAACCTCCTTCAACTAGCCACTAATTTGCACAGCCACCTGACATTTACGGTCAATATGTAGTTTTTTATTTTCTAAAAGATAAATCATTGAAGTTATTACTCTCATATAAGGCCACCTGCTATTTCCGGCCAATTTACATTCTGAGTAAAGTTGGCCCCTCAAAGCAGGTTCTACTGTACTTTCAACTTTATTTATCATGGTGACCTGTTGCGTGTGTACACCTGTTGTGTTCAGTATTTTTGGCGATTTGCCAGCAATTATGGCTGAATATTTCCTGTAAAGTATCCTAAAAAAACAGTTCTAAACATGACAATTCCAATATGACCAGGTTCCTTAACTGCTTGTTCTATACATAATTTAGTGTATCTCATTTACAAGGCCATGTAAAATTTGTCAATTTTCTCCACAAATATAGACTGTGACACTGCTGTAAATATTTAACAGAAACAAGTAATCCAATTTAGGTGGCCTTGGGGATCCGAGAAAGCTTCTTCAGTGAGTCTTCGAGTCGACCCATCTCGGTTTTCAAATCACTAGCGAAGTAAGAAATCTGCCTCATGTTGTCGAGGACCTCGACGGACAGGGTGTACGGGTTGTAGCACACCCCAAACTTGCGTGGGATGGTCGTAGCATATTGCCTGTAACGAAAATTAAGGATGTAAAAATATTCACACATCATCCCTGCGTATATGAGAACGTGTGTGTGTTGTTGTTGGGTTACAAACAAGAGAGAGAATTGTGGATTTACATAGTGTTTTTATTCTTGGTAAAATCCTGAGGTGTTATCCCTAGGTACTCAAGCTATAAAGTGATGGCAGTTACAATTTGAATTTGAATGTAGCTGCTGCAGGAGGGAGCTGCTGTGTGAGGAGGTATCCTTATTTACCCCGGGGTATCCTCACTACAGAACAGTGTGCACAATAAAATTGATGCAAAAAAGTGACATTAAGCATATGTGAGCTTTGGTCAAGCTTGGATCAAGTTAAATAAATTGCATTCCTACTAATTATTCCCTCTTCTTAAAAGAAGTAACTTTTAGTACCTGTGTTTCTGCTAGGCAAGTGGGTTTCCAATATAAAATTTTTAGAAAAGTCCCCCAGAAATGGAGGAAGGGGTCCAAGGTGATCCCAAATTCTATGTTTTACATTTTTTTTGAAAGTTCACAGTATTTGTGAAGCTACTGATACATTTACATTTGATTTTGAGCTTTTTTTAAATTTGAAATTTCATTATTGAATTTATTTTAAAATTTAAATGGCTCATTGTGATGACGTTCATTGCAATAAAAATGTTCCCAAAATACAGGTATGGGGACAAAGTGCACCTCATTTTTAAAAAGTAGCGGCAACACTAAGGACATAGGCCTAATTAGGTTTACAATTTAAAACGACCTTGAATTGCATCATTTATCCTGTTCCTACCTCATTTTCTCCTTGGCCTCTTCAAAACTTTCCGCGACAAAGTAGACGGGTTGGTATTCTGTGATCGGGTACTTTTGCTCTGCCGTCTTAGCCGGTTCAAATGGACGAATCTCCGGTTTGTCTGACAGACAATACTGAAATGGATGGAAATACGTAACTCTTGAGTATTTTAAATCAAAAAAGCGCTGTCTGTTCATTACACTTCAGCTTATGAACTGATTTTTACCAAGAAATTAACTGCACCACAGAATCTCAATTCTGGTGACACTAACCGCTGAATGATTACATTTTTTAACACAGTAAAATGTTTTCTTCTGAAATTTGTAACAGCTTTCTAAACCTATTTGACGTTAGGTTGCTGCATGATGTACACATACATAAGTAAATTGCATATACATTTACCTGCAATTCCCCAAAGGAGCTGAGAAGTCCAGCTCCGTAAGCCTTCAGTTTTCCCATCTGTCTGCAGATCCCGAATTCTGTCGTGAACCAGTAACACTGCAATAATAAGGCATTGGTATAGAAGGTCTTCACAGTAGAAGCTCACATAAATGTATGAACATTTTTATTGTGGGTATACAATTGTTGGCATGGTGTACAGCCTCAAATGAAGGGCAGTATATTTAACGGCCGAACATACTTCCACTTCGGGGCAATCAAAGAAAAGGAACAAATGATTCAAGTAAATTTTTCCATCGTCTATGCTTCTTTACAATGTGATTGCTTACAGCAATTGTTTAAATTTTAAGGCTAGATACAAATTAATGATGTGATTTGTACAAATCTTTACTAAATGACTGGTTCTTACAGTGGCAAGTTTCTGTACGTATTCGTCTGGCGCACCCAAACTAGCAAGACCGATTTCTTGCGAGAACTGCGCAAATTGTGGATCAGCGAACAGTGGGACGTGACCGATCAACTCATGACACACGTCTCTGTGAGAAGGAATATAAAACATGTATTAATATGATGCCTTTTTAGCACCACACAAAACGAATAACCAGTTTTTGAACTATCACTGAAGTTAAGATGCCACGGATAGGCAACCCTCAAATAGAAAGGGACCACCCAAGGAATGAACATGAATGAAATCAGAAACATGATTATCAGTGTCTCCGAAATGATTGTGCACTTTTCTCTCACAAGGTGAGTGTGATAGTTGATACCACATTAATTAATTAAATAAGTTTGTGGAATTTTGCAGATTTTTTAAACACATCCCTTGTGTTCATGAGCAAAGGGACACATGAAGGTAGTACCTGGGCTTTAATAAAGCTTTTAATTAAATACGGTACATTCCAACTATCAGATATCATGAAGACACAAAGTGAAGCTGTAACAACTTACGGTTCAGGTGTGTACATGGGTTTGGAGGAGTGTCTGATGTACTGCGTGGAGTGGAACACGCGGAAAGCGAGACCAGCGAGGAAATCTCGTGATGACAACAAACCAGCCACCGGACGGAGCGTGAAACCTGTGCAGTCTGAAGGGGGAAAATGGGTGACAATTATCGCCGATCCAGGATTTCTCGTCAGAAGAGGTGCTGCGGCACCTTTAAGCCATTAAGGGATTGCCCTTTAGTTTTTCTCCAAAACTCCATGAAAACAAAGGAGACTCGGGTCATTGGAGGGAGTGCATACCGATTAATTTTGTGATTGTTTAATCAGGGCTCGAATTAATGAAAAATCTAAGGTTGCCTGCAGGGCAACCTGGCTCTTGCATCAGGTTGCCCAAAAAAATTTCAGGTAGTCCTGATTTGTATTCACTGGAACACAAGTCTCAATTTTCACTTTTATTATACAGTAACAGCCATATTCATAATACATTTACCATTTGCACAAAGATCATTGTGAAATATGGGTTGCCCCCACAGGGCAACCTGGGGAAAATCTTGGGTTGCCCGAGGCAGTTTCAAGTCGAAATTTCGACCAGGCGAGTCACTAATTCGAGCCCTGAGTTTAGTGCAGTTTACCCCATTTCATACCTATGTATGCCAACAAAGTGAAGATACAATATTGTGCCAAGGAATTCAGGTATCTCTTTAGGTGTCTATGGATATGCAATATGGATGAAGATCCTAACTAAATACCTTTAAGGAAGTCAGAAATGTCCTGCAGTTGTGGGATGTTGTCCTCCCTGTACCCACAGTTATCTATCAGAAGCGGAAACACGTGGTTAAACTCTCGACAGGCATGAGTTGGAAACAGCTTGGTCAACTCACGGAAGATGGTTCCCCTGAAACGGTCAAAATACAGTAGAACATGTCTTGAACGACATACGATATTCTGTCTTTTACGACACTTATTCATTGCATACAAAATTGTTAAAACAATTTTAAATGACCCTGTCTTAAGCGACACCGTGTCTTACAATGCTTTTGGAAGAGAATAGTTAAGTACTGTACAAGACAGGTTCTACAGTATTAAATACCGTAACCATACAGATAAACCTGTACGTCTTAATTAAAATTACAAACAATTTTGAAACGTACTTTTACTTTGTATGATATTAGCAAGTGTCTTAATGAGATTGAAAAACTTATAAATTACTGTGGTCCCAACTGAAATCTTAAATATTCAATTATTATACTGTTTTTAGACGTAACTGCCGGCAGTTTGGTTCCATTGATACTCACCAAGTTTTAATCTCTGCATCTGTATATTTCACTCGTGGAATTGGCTCTCCACTGTAAATATAAGTTTTAAATCTATGATGAATAATAGTATGTTTAACTGCTCGTTTACGCATGAAAAAATAAAGTATTTCTACAAACTTTTTATTGGAATTTTCAACGAATGGACGATAAATTAAACCGATACATACTATTTATAGTTAAAAGCGATGTCAGCGAACTCCTTCCTCCTCGCCCTGTAGACAGGGTCCGTGAAGCCCTACAGTATATTAAAGAATTCGTGCAAGTCCAATGTGCTGACTGTGAGTGCATTTAGCAAGGAACCCACAACTGGCCAGGCACAACAACTGCCCCCATGTCCAATCGTCTAGCTAATCCTTGTAATCTGAAGGAACGCAGTTCCTGTGCAGTCACGCAATGTATGCATATTTATAACGACAATACTCTACATTACATATCACGAGACAATTAGTTCTTCAGTACATACACCAAATGAGGGTAAAAACTTAAAATTTTATTAGAATCTACCGAGTGATCGGCTCTTTTGGGACCATTTTTATTCAATTGCTTCGCTTTTAAACGTCCTATCAGTGCACAGCATTTCAAAAGTTTATAAAAAGGCTTTACAGATGTACAGTAGAACTCCTTTTGAGTAGCTACCCTTTTGAAACGCCGCTCCTACTTTACGGTCAATTTTCATTTTAAGTTTCTACACCATTACAAATGTTATGGACTTTCAGGAAGAATTCTATGGCATACTTACTGGGTGATCAGAGTCCAGTTCTGATCCATAGCTGAGAATCTGATTTGCGAATCGATCCAAGTCACACATCTTACGCGGGAACCAGGGCACTGTGGATGAGAACAGAAAATAGAATCAAAAATTTGAATTTTGAAGTTTAAAACAGCCTTTTTGGTCATTAGATCCCAAAGCATAATTTCAGTATCTTACTGCACTGGTGCTGTAAATTGTTCAACCAACCATTACTGAAGAAGACACACAAAAGTCGAAACCGGTTGAACCTACAGTAATGCCACAATAAGTGCATTTTTTTCGGTCACTAGACCAGTGTTTGGTGCTTTATTTTTGATTAGAACTTACAAAGAAATGTTAATAAAATTGATGATTACTGGATCTAATCATGAGTAAATTTAATGGATTAGGTATCTTGACTTTCTGAAATTCAAGTATACAAGTAAGTCAGGAAAATACTAGGTGGGAGGAGACAGTTGTTCTTGCAAAAGTGTACATTAAAAGGTTTAGGACAAGTGTTGTCGCTACAGAGCGGACACGCGGGTTTCCAGCATTAAAAGTTGGAAATTGTCCACTAGATTTGCAGTGTCGGGTTCACAGATGAACCCCAATTTATTTTGTGTCAAATGTTTATCTGACCACAGTAGAACCTGCTTTAACAAGCCACTGCTTTGTGCAGCCACCTGTTATTTATGGCCAATATGCATGTTTGTTTTTTTTACAATTTACATTATGAGTAAGGATGGCCACTCAAAGCACGTTCTACTGCTAATGTACTGCTAATACTGCTACTGTTAATATATCTATTTTGTAACTTGAAAAATGCTTGATCTGAAATAAATCAGAAATTCGAGCAGTTTCTCATGGTGTCCATTATTGTGAAGAAAATACCCCCCCCCCCAAAAAAAAACCTTAGGTGTGGGGGACAGAATGTCCCTCAATTTTGTAAAGTAGTGGCAACACTGAGGCGTTGTAAACTATGTAGGTCAATTAATAATCATAAATTCATAGTTTGGAAATCATATTCGAAATCATCTTATAGAAAAGGGGGACACAGTTTGAAGCTAAACCTAGATGGAACGGTTGAGATCCATCTTCGAGATATACATACCCCAGTCAACAGTGGCTATAAAAACAACAGATGTAGTTTTAAAATAACATGGAAAGTGAAGCCATGAAAGCCAACTCAAGTGCTCAGCGTAGTGTGCCGACGAAACGACATCATACATATTGAGTAAAGGGAACAGAAAATTAAAGTTGTCATGTGAGTGGTCTGAGGAAAACGTGAAAAAAAAAAAAAAAATTTAAATAACACGTCAAACCTGCATCTGCTGCGTTTTATAAAAGGTTATGTAAGAAATAAGCGTTAGCAATGCGCAACCGCAAGAAGCTTAACCAAAACTGAGCTTCGAAGCCAAGAATAATCACAGCTTTTACATATGTGTTTAATTACCTCCAGACTTTAAGAATAACTGCTTATTGTTTATTCTTCGGCTATCTAACCGTACTGCCAATTTATAGTTGCAAACGAATTCCCATTTGAAATTTAAATATTTATAAGTATCATTGGCAGATCCAAGGGGGCCACTGCCAGTGTACACCCCTCCAACGGCCCAAATTTCTTTCATTCTCATCGGGTTTTGATAGAAAATCTAATGATGTTGAGGCGCCCTCTCAAACGAGAAATCCTGGAGCTGCCCCTGAATATGTGGGCTGTTCGTTGTAAAACTTACGTACCTATGTCGTCATCATTCTTCGCTGCCTCAACATTCCTGGATAGAACCTTGCAGAACTTGGCCTTTTTCCGGAGAATTTCTATCGCCTCCTGCAGACCGCCCTTCGTATTGTCACAGTTCACGAAGAAGTCGTAGTCGCCCTTGGACTGCTTGGACGGACGTGACTCCAGGTGAATCAGGTTCACTTTACACTCCTAAAACAATGTTATTAAGGAGTAAATATCTGTGTCCTTATGTTCCAATTGACGCACCAAAAAGGTACTGAAAAGGCGGTCGTGCACTTCAATGTTACCAATGAAATGACCTTTAAATTTAAACCGTCAATAAAGTTTTTTTGGACGATGAGGTGAAAGAATTATTTCGTCGATTATAATAAAAGAATCGTAAGATGAAATGTCCAAGGAAAGTGTTTCAGTTATTACTGGAATCGAAATTTCTGCAAAACGTAGTACTTATAATTTAGATTTTTTGTTTGTTTGGGTTTTTTTTGTTGTTTTTGGGGTTTTTTTGGAGGAGGAGGAGGAGGGGTGTGGAGGGAGCGAAGAGTACAAACCTATCTGCAAGGATGGGGGACACAAACTTCATTGGGATGGGGTCAACCCTACATTTTGCAGAAAGCCTTACCATGGTACATGGTACACCCCCCTGCGACCGTTCCATCCGCCACTGAGAAGCTTACCTCAAATATTCTGAGGGCCTTCGCCAGGGCCCCGACCTCTTCGTTCATCGCGAACACCAGGCTGGTGCTTCCCTCCTGGTCGTCGTAATCCGGTGTGTACGGCACCTTGTACACCAAGCCCGACTACAAACAGAGAGAAGTTAAATATTAAAACTATGGCTAACATGTTACCAGCTCGTATCCATAACCCTTAACGCGTGTAGTTACTCTGTAACGGCACTTCTGTAGTGTGGGCTCATAGGCTTAACATTACAGCATTAGGGTTGGTGCGCTAAGGACGGTGCGTTTAGGTTAATGAAAACGTGCTGTACATTACATCGCGGACTGGAACCGTTGACCTAAATACAGTAGAATCCGTCTTGAGCGGCAACCTAACTTTTACAGTAATTTTATTGACAGTTCCGCATGGCTCTTAACATTTTACATCTAAATTACTTATATTTTACGGCATTCCAGTTGTAATAAGTAACGATGTTGCTCAAGAGATGTCCTGCTGTATATTAAATAAGATAACCATAAATTCACACTCTAAGGTTTGTCTTTAATTTGCTTAAGTACTCCCTGCTGTGAATAATCTGCAATGGTAAAAACTAAAAACGCACATTTCTAACGTATCTTCTGTGGAAAAATGTTGAAACTTTTTGATTTTCTGAAATCAGATCAGCGGACATGCATTTATGTACCCAACCGTACTTCACATGCATAATCAGACAGCAAGTCTCAATTTCTGAAAGAAAACTTGCCTCAAGTGAAAAAAAAATACAAGCAAGCAAGCAAATAAGCATACACTCAGGCATATGTCATAGTTTTTCGTTAACAATTTACTGTTTAAATCTCCGTATTTAATATAATTTGGAATACATAGCACTGACAAGATTTTCAAGTGCATAACGTGTTTCATCTGCCTTTTTTGAAATCCCGATTTCAAAGTGCGGCGAGTAATGTAATCCAAACAATTAAATTTTAAAAAGCCTGAAATAAACTGTAATGAAGAATGAAGCAACAATTCCTGTGCGATTGTGTGAACCAAGAGCATCAGTAGCTAAGAATAAAATGTATGTATGAAAAACGTGCCTGAATCCTTAGCTACCGAGCCTCTTTGTCTATTACAGTGAAGACTGCTTCAAAAGAAAGCTTTTGAAACGAAAGTTTGAGTGAAACGATTGCGCATTGCAACCAATTGAACGTCCCGCTGAGCTCATTCAATTCAATTGTTGCGGGCCGTTAAACTTTTGATAGTAATTCCATTTCGCTGTTAAATTCCATTTTTACCCAATTAAAATCCTCCAGTTCTTTCTGTACAACATCCATATTTGATAAGCCTCGGAGTCTCTTGCCTTAGCCTGGGCTCCCAAGACTGGGGTTCAATTTTATAGTTTTCAGAAAGGCATTTCGCAATACTGTGTATAAAATATCAAACACTTAACCCCCAATTAAAATTACGCGTACATATAAACAGATGCTTGCCACATTTTTGTCAGTCTAGGAATCGCCAAACACTGTTTGTCGCTCTGCACAAGCATTGCGACTGAGACATTTTTCTTTCTATTTATCTTCTTCACATTAGTCGCAATTTTTTCCCATCACAAATGGAAATGGTTTGCGTGTAATTCCCGACCCTAGCACCAGACTGCAAATCAAAGATCCACAAACCTCGCCTCTTATTAACGATCTAGTAACCATTCTGGGACCTTCTGTTCCCTTTTCAAAAGTGTTTCAGAACTTGACAAAATATGGAGTAGCCCAATCCGCAAACCAACCGCGATAAGGCACCAATTGTCTTAAACCGCAAGGATGATCGCCGGCCATTGTTTTTGGCCATTGTTGTTGTTTTTTTCTTTTTTCATCGGTAGGCCTTTTTTATCATTTGGAGTACATTGCACTGATTGGGGAAAATATAAAATAAAAATCGAAATTAGCTTTAAACAGCCAAATTATTTATGAAATAAAAATAACATTTAAATTTTAAATTCTAAAATGACCTTCATTTCTGGCGAACCCTGCGCGTCCGTTTGGTAGCGAAGACCAAATATGGACTGTGCCAATAGCGTTTCTTCCTGCGTCATGACAAGCGTCATCGCCCACCGAACGAAAATAAAGACGCTGCGGCTGTCTTGTTTTTGTGCAAATCTATTTCCTAACATCCTTAACTCTTCGATTGTTTAGATGAATAAACAATTAAAGATCACCTGATCTTTTCAAGTTGTTTATGAAATCTTAAAGTAGCATTTAAAGATAAGTACCAACTCCTGACTCAGCAAGTTTTACCTTCATTCTTGGGCCTCCCCGATCTTTTGTTCACTTTGTTGCTGACTGTAAGCCGGCGAAATGATGCTATATTTCTGCATAGCTTGAAGTTTCCACTATACGGAGAGAGAGTTCTTAAAGCAAATCCGTTAACACGGAAGTCTCAGGAATAAGACAAATAATTCTTTGTAAACACACTACTATTTATTGAGCTACTTGTTACAAGAGAGCTGTGTACTCTTCAGCTGATACTACCAATGTGCAGCTGGCATACAGGAATAATATTCTCAGTACTTGCGCACGCACGCAAGTACGCACATTCCTGTATGCCATGTAAAGGGGCATTGTGTGGGAATTAACACGAAATAGGAAAACTTACTAAAAAAAAGAAAGTACATACAGTAGTTGGATTCTACATAACCTTACTTTGCATTTTTATTTTTTACCTCATTCATAGGCCACGACCTTGAAGATAGGTCATAAAAACTATTGCGGTGACCTTGAAACTTACTCAGTGACCCTATAAATACTCAAAGAGTAAGGAATACCAAGGATTATGAAACGAAATATATTCTATCTCGAGATAATCACCCTAATAGCTTTATATTTTATCACACCATATTGTATCTAACGATTGCTTATTCTTTATTAGTTTGAAAATTCTATCTTGATATCTGTCAGTACCTACATGCTTATTGTATATTGCGGAATGATATCTGTCAGTACATACATACTTATTGTATATTGCGGAATGATAAAGATAAGTTTCTTTAGTCGTACGAAAGATAAGAGCCAGTAAGAGGCACTTGTATCAATGTCGTGAAGTGACTTTTTCTTTGGAAATAGATAAAGGGTTAACTTCAAAATCCGTATTGGAATAGCATTGGGTTATTGATTTGTGCCCGGATCATTCTATTTTGGGTAAAAAAGTCTAAAATCAAAGCAAGTAGTATTTCTTTCAGCCAGAGGAGACCAAATTCCCTGTCCAAATTGGTTCCAGTTGATTTGTTATGGATTTG